>JAJHUR010136172.1:69753-87868 GCA_027495735.1 Lutjanus campechanus | reverse complement strand
GCGCATGTGTACACACACACACACACACACACACACACACACACACACACACACACACACACACACATTCTTGGCCCCTCGCTGGCACTCATACACTCAGCAGGTATGTCAGCGTGGAGACAGGCGGTGGTGTGTGCCCCAGGAATGCGAAACCTGACCTCTGGGCTGGAATTTGAGCCTCCTCACTCATCTTCACGCTTCTCAGAGATACGCTCTCATAGCTGGGCCTCGTGCTGCCCGGCAGAGGACTTAAAACAGCAACATAAAGTCATCTCCAGCAACTGAAGGTTCCGTTTAAGCTCTGGCTCCGGCTAAATGAAGATCTCACAACGCGTTGGAAACAAAATGAGCATCAGGAGGACAGCATTACTGACTCCTGTTTGAAGGATGAAGGAGAATTTAAATGGATAATTTGACATTTTGGAAAACGGTCTTTAGTTAAATGAGAAAAAAAAACACTTTTTCTTTGCAGTAAGCATCCATTAGCTTAGCTTATTGTAGCATCAACACAGGGGGAAGTAGCTAGCCTGGCTCTGTCCAAAGCTCTAAAGATGTTAAATGTTGATTATTTAATCCGTACAAAACCTTTGGTTTAAAAGGGGATTTTGTGCAAGACTGTTTCTTTACTGTAAGCTGTAACTTCCTGAATTCACCGGTCACATTGAATGCAAGACATTACGAGATATGGGTAAGACTCAGTGGAAAAACAACCATGGCGAAAAGAAGTTTGGAACAGGTTAAAAAAAACAAGAAAACAACAACTTGTAACTTTCTATCTGAAGACTTTGATTTAGCATTCAAAATTGTACCATATTTCACTGGGACAGTGAAAGAGGTCTTAAGACTGAATAGCAGCCATTTAGCAATGCTGAAATCCCAGCTGGTGCTTACTGGATTTAGTTGAAAAAATTCATACCATGTTTGTGCAGTAAGCATGAAGCTACAGTCAGCAGCTCTTAGCTTAGCTTAGCTTACAGTGTGGAAACAAATGGAAACAAATAGCTTGGCTTCGTCCAAAGGTAACAAAATCTACAAGCTCAGCTAAAGCTCACTAATTAACATGTTATATCTTGTTTTCGTAATCTGTTTTTATAGGTTGTTAAATGCTGGACTATTTCTTTTTTTGCAGATTGTTTTTTTGTTTTGACATTTAATTTGTTTGGTACCTTTTTTTTAAAGTTAGATGAACACAATTGCTCTGAAATGCATTTTTAAAAAGTAATTCATGTGTTACTAATTGAAATATATTTTTTGAGTTGCTCCAACAATCCTCTTTTCAGTGACTTTCCATTTAGGTGGGTTTTGTTCCCTTCAGACAGAGCCAGTTTAGCTGTTTCCAGTCTTTATGCTAAGCTAACCAGCTGCTGGTTGTAGCCTCATATTTACAGTACAAACATAAGAGAGCTATCAATCTTCTCATCTTACTCTTGGCAAGAAGGCAAATAAGCACATTTCACAAAATGTCAAACTATTCCCTTAGGCAATCCTGCACATTACGCCAGAATGATTCACCTTTGAGAAAGTTGCAGCAGGCAAACAGTGTGAGTGTGAGCGAGCTAGAATAAGAAGTCATTACTGTGCAGCCGACATGAGCTGGGGCTCCTCTGCAGGCAGAGAAACATAACAAAACAGAACCAGCAACGTGGACATCTCGGCTCCGGAGGAGAGGAGGAAGAAAGCCCACATGGCTGAGCCTAACCGCCTCGGCAGCTCCAGCCGCCCAATCAGCCCCAGTCCACAGAACCACCAGCACTGCAGGCCAAACCTCAGACTGGAAGCTTGGAAGGCAAAGCAGTGTGACTGCATTTCCTGAGTCCACCCCATTTAAACTCACAATATGGAACATATTAGGAGCCCTGCAGAAAGGGGGCCGCGTTCCTAGATCTTCTCTTTTACAGCCCCTCGGAAAAAAGAAGAAAAAAAAAAAACTCAGTCAGACTTCTAAAAGGACAAACTGGAAAAAAAGTTGTTGAGCTCTTGGTGAGATCAATGAGCAAAACATTCTTGAATATATAGGATTACTTCTCAAAACATGTGAGACTCAGTGTTAAGTGAATGTATTTTATCTTACTTTGCACAAGTGTAAAACTGAGTCGTGATTGGTTCTCTAAAAGAGTCGCATTTCCCAAAAACCCACAGGCAGGCACAACCACAACCATGCAGGCATAAAAATATGTATCTCAGCAGCACTGCTGTAGCACACTGCATTCATGTGCTATTGCCTCACAGTTTAGATAAAGGGGTCTGCAGGGATTTGATTATAGCCCATAAAGGAACTCTATTAAAGGCTGGTATAAATTATAGAGACAATATACAGAATGCAGCAAACACATCTTCTCTGCTCATCAGTCAAACTCCTTATGCAGACAGACAAACTCTGCCTCCAAAAAAACGGGATTTTAAAGAATGCAATTCTAGCTGTTTCTGCAGTGAATGAAGGCTTGTCTCTTGGTATGGGGTTCATTGAAGGAGGAATTCTGATTCCCAGATGTGGGAAGGAACAAAGTACAAATACTTTGTTACTGTATTTAAGTAGATTTTTGAGAAGTGTTCACTTTTACTACATTTTAACACAGATATCTATACTTTCTACTCCTTATATTTTCAAAACATGCTCAGTACTAGTTAGTTGTTAGGTCTAATAAATTAGATTTTATATATCAATTTATATACTCAATAGATATGATAGTATCATTGTTGTGGATTATTTTGGCCCAGATAATCATGACAGCCCTGGGCTAAACAAAAGATTTTGGCAGTCCTGTAGCGATGAGGGAATTTCCAACAAAAGAAAAAGGGCTTAATTAGCGCACCTGAAGTGCGTCCTCATGTTTATTATAATATTTCAAAGTTCTGTTGCTGACAGTGAAAACTGATTTGCACATTGGAGCAAAGTTAATGTTCATTATTTTCAGTATATTGTTTATTATTTTATTTATAGTCTTCAAATAATATTAATATGATGTGAGGTTCAGTCAGCTTTGCACTGAAACAGGCAGTAGAAATGTCCTTCAGAGGCCAACTTTTTACATTTATACTTTGATTAGATTCGGAGTCTGTACTTTTTTCACTTTTACTTCAGTATATAAGTTGACTCAATACTTTTTTTTATTTTAAAGGGAGAAAAACTTCCTAGTTTAGGCAAGAAAAGCTGAGTGGTTTCATCACTTTGTGCACTTAAAAAAGAGAGACGCCTGTGTTCAGTCAGGTTGAGTGTGTTAAAAGTAAAGATAGAGTGTGACTTCACTCTGCCCACTTCAACCTTTTACTCTTGACAATTGACAGCAGGATTTACAGAAAACCTTACAGAAAGTTAAATGAATCAGCAGAGAAACTGAATGTTGAACATGCTAATTCCAGAAAATGGAAAGTAACAAAGTACAAATACTTTGTTACTGTACTTAAGTAGAATTCAGGTATCTGTATTTCTTTTTCTGACTTTTTACTTTTAAAGTCAGAAACACAGATATTTGTACTTTCTCTTTAGTTTTAATGCATTTTCATTTTGCGTGCATTTTGTGCCACCTTCCCAACATCAGGACTAATTTCAACCTAAATGGCTGGGACAATAATACATAGAAAAGACGATTCCTTGGTTTATCTATCAGTGCATATTATGCACAACACACGTGACAAGATGAAAAAGACGTAACAAGATGAAATGGACAAGAAAGACAGACTTGACTGTGGAGAAAAGATGAGGTTCAGTTAGATTTACCCAAAGAAATGAAATGTCCTTCAGAGGGTGACTTTTTCACTTTTATACTCCCTTATCAGTCTTTTTTACACGATTATCTGTATTTCGCCTTGAGTAAAGAATGTTCTTTTGCTACCTCTGAAGGATTTACAGACAGCCTCTTTAAGTTATGTGAATCAGCTGAGAAACTGAGTGTTGAACATGCTAATTCAGATATTTTGAGGTGAATGCCACAATAAGGACCACTGTGCTCTTATGATTTGAGTTGGACAAGGGGAGGCAGCAAAAGGCTGTTGATAAATGCTGTCAAAATTGAGCCTACGGGTGTGTATGTGTGTGTGTGCATGTGCTCACACTGTGGCATTCTTTTAACCTCTGTGGAAACTCACTAAAATAAATCCTTTTCGTACGTCAGAGAGGCCCCTGTGCACCCTGTAATTACCGAGGGGAGGGTGGGATCTGCAGAGGAGCATCAGGACCGGGCTGCTTTTGGCTTCTGAAAAACCACCTAAATGCTTACTCAATGCTCTGTTCCAGGCTCAGTTAAAGGCCTGCAGCACAGTAGCAGAATCATGGTTTGTCATTGGGGAGATACAAAACAAAAATGTCAGTTTGGGAGCAAGATTTATCAGCTAGGGGAAGTTTTATGAAGTGTGATGGCTGTAGAGACACAACACACACCTGTGCAGACACATGCAACACCACACCAAAGCACAGACACATCAGTCACACCACTTCTCTTCTTATATTCAGCCTATTAGGGTGGAAAAACACCCAAAAGGAAAAGTCTCCCTTTTTCGGCTTTGCCCTGCGTGCCGGCCCATAATCCCCTCTGAGAGCGTGGATCCCCTGTGCGCTGACGAGTGTCAGCATGCCCAGTAAGTGGCGAGCATGGCAGCTGTGAGGAGCCGTAATTAACACCCTCCGCCAAGGTGAGAAGACTTCCGTGGGCCAGTGTTCATGAGAGAGAGAAAGAGAGCAGGAAGTGTTTCAGGCGCTCTGTGTAATCTCTCTTCTCATTTCAAAAGGTGCTATTACCTCACTGTGTTTTTACTGGGGCCAGATGTGCAGGACTGGGTCATCAAATGGAGTGAGCAGTACTGGTGAGCTGCAGTAGTTCCACATCTGTCTGGCTCAAATGACCTACTAACTCTTCAATACTGACTTTTGTATCTGTTTCAACTCTCTGATCTCTTGTAAGACCAACAGGAGAGGCTGGAATCACTTTGGGTTGAGATTATTACTCACACATCACATCTAACTGTAGTCGATCAGTTACCAACTATGAAATAAATCGCCAACTATTTTGATAATCAATTAATTGGTTTGAGTAGTTTCTTAAGAAAAAAAAAAGTCCATTTGTTTGTCTATTTCACATTAATTAGAGTTCAAATTAATGCCAAAGTGTCTGTTTATGAGTCATAAGAAATAATTAATAATCTTTTAGAAGGAGAAGACTGGTTAAATTGAGAAAAATGTTAATGGAGTCTGCCAAGCAACTGTCTGTGGATCCAACTCGCTATTTGGACCATGGTACTTATTTTTTTTATGCAGAAATGTTACATGTTGTTTCTTGAATGTGAAAATTTTCTGGTTTCTTTACTCCTCTGTGACAGTACCCTGAATATCTTTGGGCTGCGGACGAAACTAGACATTTGAGGACGTCACCTTGGGCTTTGGGAACATTTTTCATTGTTTTCTGACATTTTAGACACCAAACAACTAATTGATTAATCAAGAAAATAATCGAAAATGAATCGACGGTGAAAATAATAGTTAGTCGCAGCCCTACATCTAACCGAGGGATGTTTTTGCAACATGTGCTCATCTTTTCTTAAAAAGGACTTAACGACTTTGATTGCAATTATCAGAGAGACCTCAATCCTTTGTTGCTAACTGTGAACATGGAGAAGCAGGCCTTAGGAAAGGCTTATAGACAAGAATCTACAGTCTGAGGAATGCACTGAGGCTTTGGCAGGACAGAAGCCATAATAACAGGGTTTCGAAACTCGGAGCTTTAAAAAGCAGTTGTCCGCACACAAGCTCAGAGGCTCATTTGTGCACAGAAACACAAATGCAGATATATCCACATGATATGCACCATTTCTGTATCATAACACGCATCGAGCCTCGTGTTTGTGTTGTTGTGAAAAGTAGCTACTATGTTGTTTTCTCGCTAACATCCGTTTCTAATCAATGCAGCACTGCAACTACAGCTCAGTGTATCATAAACAGTGGAACAAAATGGCGGCTGGGTTTTTTTGGGGCCGAGAGCGACACAGACTTCTCCAGAAAATGATTGAGGGCTGCAGCCTGCTAATCAATACCATTCCTGAGCTCATGGAGCACACAAAGCTGCTTACATGGCTTTTCCTTTCCCTCCTTCATCTTGCCCAGAGTTAAAGTCCTCCTGCCACAACTATTCCAGCTCTGGAGCGCAGTGGAGATGCAGCTACAGTTGATGTGTATTGTCGCCTGGCCTCTCCCCAGCCCTGTCTAATTAGGCCCCCTCTCATACCCTCTGTGGTGGCTTGTGTAATCTGCCCACTATGTGTCTTAGCTCCTCGCCACCCCATATAATTGTCTGCCAGTTCCTCTCCAGTGGTGATGTGGGCCCTTTTCCCATAACAGAGACACAAAGGAGCAGGATAATGGCCCCCAGTTGTAGGGAAGAGAGCGGAGGCAGAGACAGAGGCGGAGTGGAGCCACTCCTCTCTGCTGTTTGAACTCTACACAGTCTTGGCTCCAGACAGACAGCAGGCCTGGAGGAGGCTGTCTGAGCCTTTATGGAGGAGGGGAAGGACGCAGACGCTGCACTCAGCAGCACACATGATTGGTAAGTAGTGTTTTCAACAAAAAATATGACAACCTGTCATAAAAAAAGAAGACGCTCTCAGTACATTGTTCTCAAACTTAAAGAAAGCTCATCCAACAGTTCTGATGTCTTCGAGCCCACTTTTAAAAACGCATATCCTTGTAACTACACAGTTCAGCACTCATTAAACCAGAATCAGAGTGTTAGTGAATGCCTCTATTGCTGAATGTTGGCAGAGACCTCCACCCCCCACCCCTCCTCACTACCACCACCGCCAATCTGACAACCCAACACCAGCAATTATGAAGGAAGCCAGCTAAACCACATCCACCTTGGCTGTAGTTTTTTAAGATTCCAGTAGGCTTGTAAAACTTTTTGGTTTCTCTGCATACATTCCAGTATCACTGTGGCGGTTTCAGGGTGCCGCATCCCTGGTCAGTTATAACAACGTCCATTGTGAGACGAGCTGGCTGCAGAGACCTGAGACCCGCCACCACGGGCCAGCGATGATGTTGCTGAAGGAGAAACACCTCTGGAAGGATCACCTAACTGCAGAGCCTGAGTAGTTTCATCATTTCCTCCTACACTGTCCTCCACTACACCATCTCTGCTTGGGCCTCATTTCTGGGGCTCCTTAGGACCTCAAGGACATGTGGATCATTTGAGTTAAAATTTCTTAAAGTCTAGTGATTGATACTTGATATTGTAGATGATAGTGAAATATATATATCCTCAATTATCTGCTTAGGTCTTTTAATTAACTCCTCTGTACCCACAGCTAGTGAAGATATCACACTAATCTCACAATGGCTGTGTTTCCATTGCAAGAACCTTCCCCAGAGACAAGAAACCTTTGGAGGGACCAGGGTATGAATTAAGTTAAGTGAACATTATTCTACCCTTATAAAGCTCTGGCTTGGGGGAAGTACTTTCCAAAAGTACAGGTACTTTTGACGGTGGGGCTTGCATTGCTGTACATTTCAGCCACTATTTTTAAAAATCTGCAGCTGCAAAATAGTTTGTTTTTTGTTCACTGTGCCTCAACAAATCCACATGGAGTCACAGAGGAAAGCATATGATAGACGGACCGACAACATGAGTCATGTTTCCACCCAAAGTAGCAGGACCTTTTAGTCCTAGGAACTACTTTTCAAAGAACTAAAAGGTCCCTTCAGCCCATTGCTGTCTGTTTTCACCACAGTATAAAGATAAGGCAAAGATAAGGCAAATTAGTCTGCTGTCACATGAAAGAGCGCCGTCTGTTTTTATGCATCAATTTTGTGAACACACAATACAACAATGATGCCACATGAAGCAACAGAGAGGCACTGGAGTTTGTCCTCAGCATAAATGCTCAATTAGGCTTGTATGCATTCTTCTGCAACTCCATGTTGATGTGTCAAAACACAAAAAACAAGATTTGCAGTTTGCAGCTGCAGATCTTTTAAAATGGTGACTCAAAAAAAATGCGGTGAGTGCTCAACCAATCAGAAATGTTCAGTGCTGCAAGTCCCAACCCTTGAGTTCATGTATTTTTGGAAAGTACAAGCCCCGAGCAAGGACTATTTGAGGGGTAAAATATTGTCCCCGAAACCTGGTCCCTGCAGTGGAAACACACTGAGTTCCTCCAAAAGTTTCTCATCCCTGGGTAAAGCTCCTGTGGTGGAAATGCGACTATGCTTACTGTTATTGTCGCACAAATGATGACACCTGACCATTGCTTTATATGGCATCAACACTGTTGTGTAGTTGTCCACAAAAAACAGCCACGTACACAATGGATTAATTTGCCTAATCTTCATGGGCTTTTAGCTCCTTGAAAAGTAGTTCCTGGTACTACAGGTTTTGGGTACTTTGGGTGGAAACGTAGCTAATGACCGTCCTGAATAGACAGTGAACTGACAGCTCTGATCATTTTCTGCTGGACACAGATGAATTAGAGTTCAACTCTGATCTTTCTATCATCTACTCCCGGGCTAACTAACCCTTGCTCAAGGACACACAACCTTTTTCCAGTATAATACATGATGGTAAACTACAATACATGGTGGTAGACTGGGATTAGTGATGGTTTGTAGTTTAGATTAATAGACCTTTTATACAGCAGCCATTTCAACATTAAATAGGGTAAACACAGGTGTTACTGTTAATAATACTAATGAAGGTTCTGTTCTATTCAGGTCAAACAGAGTCACGATTTGGTGACATGTCTTTGAGTACCTATTGAAGCACTTTACAAATGACATGGATTACTATCAACCCGGATGCGCAGGCATGTTGGAGGTACTGGGATGTAAACAGCATAACAGATTGCACGCTGAATATTCAACTTTGACAACTTTAGGATGTCCAAACCATAGAGAAGTTTTGACATAGTGAACTACCTAATTATTTTGCAAAACCCACACACAACTTGTTGAATCAAAATGCTGATCTGTCAAAAACATATAAACTACTAAAATGTCTCTACTACTTGATGAGAAACCTGTTTGTTATTCTCACAAGCTTGTACTTGGATGACAAAATCTGACCATTTTAGCTGCCTTGAACTTACAAAATAGGAGGCCATGTTCACAACTCTCAGAAAATTTCCACTGACAATGTTGTGAGTACTGCAAGAGCGTGGCATTCAAATGAACTCTTCTCATGAACACGGTAAATCCAACCCCATTTGAAGGCTGAAAATAATCAGGAACAGTGGCAAGTTTGGTTGTGTTGTTTACACTGAATAGCTCCAACATGGCCGACGTCCGGATTAAACAACGGATTGAAAACACTCTATTGTGATGTGGGCTAACTGGAAAGGTTCTGCTACACTAAACTGAACAGGAACTTAATTAGTATCATTGGGAACACCTGTGTTTTCCCTACTATTTCTATTTCAAAAGGTCTATTAAGTATAATAGTGTCTTAAGGATACTGATACACTTGGATGCCATGAAAATAAATCAGAGAAATACTGTATGTGTTGTAAACAAAGAGCTAATGATGCAGACCAAACAAAGAGAATTATTATGCGAATACTTTATTATCAATGTGTGAATGGTGTTAGCTTTTTGTCTGGATATTAATAGTATATGAAAACTATACACCAAATCCAGACTCATCCTAATTTTGCTGTATAATTTCTCAAGTTGGTATTGAAAGATTCTTTATCTTTATATATATTTATATATATAATATATATAAGCCAAAGTGCATTTTCCGTTTTTTTTCCTCTTGTCCATATACACATTGCACCATACATAAATAATTACATTGTAAAAATGACTCCGTATTTACAAGTATAATATATATTTCATATAATATATAAAACTTTATATTAAATCTAGGTAGATGATATTTGGGATAGTTTGTGGGGTCCGTCTGTGTTATCTATGGTTGTTGAGGAGGATCTCCAGCCAGCAGGGGCAGGAGGTGATGAACTGTCTTGAGTAACAGGGGCCCCAGCCCTTAGCAAAGCTGATGCGCACACTGTTGGGGTCATAGGGTCCGTCCAGGAGGTCCGCCTCTGTGGTGTGCCTCAGGAGGCACGAGCGATCATAGTCAAACACCTTGATAGAGAAGCCCGGCATCACTTTTCGCACCACCAGAGTTCTGCTGTTAGGCACATCCAGGGTGGGGGAGTTGACAAAAATGGGGTGCTCGCTGCGGTTATACGCCCAAACGCCGTCCGGCTCTTTGCTGAGGAGGATGCCGTAGCCGATTTTGCCTCGTGTGCGCTGAACGGTGCTGCTGCGGTGTTCCAGGTTGAGCTGGCCCAGGCAGAAGCCCGTGCCCTGAGGTAGATCATAGAAGATGCTGACGGAGTGCTCGTACACTGTGTAGAGGCGACCCACACGTGTGCGGTGCTCCCAGTATGCCACGTTACACCAGTGGCTCTGCTTAGGGGCATCAGGTGACATACTGGCATCTAAAAGAGACAGAGACAGAGAGACGGTCATTAAACAAAACATAAACAAAAGCAAACAGAGCCAGTAAAAAGGAAGGCTTAAGTTTTAAGGGATTAACTATCTTTTTTTATTGTTCAGAGCAGATGGCCACACTATAAATACTGAAGGAGGCACTGTATTGAAATCTAAGCCTTGTATAAATACCACTGCATGCACATCCGTCCAACACACACACACACACAAGCTACTATACATATCCTGGGGGTGGAGAGTGTAGTGAGGTCAGTCCAGCTGAAGACCTGCAGTTTGCTCCCCTGCCTCAAGAGGGCACTGTAATGATTAAACACTGACCACCAGCACTGAGGCCTCACTCACTGCTGCTCACACTTTGAAAACACATCATGTTTACTAAAATGAATGAAGGATTACACTCAGTGTTTCCACTGAAAATTGGCAAATAAGACCCTGTAGTAGTGTGTTGGAGCTGGATTAAAAATCTACAAAAAAGCTTTTTGAGATGTCTGTTTTTTGACTGTGCGCACTTCAATAAACACAGCTTAAGACAAAAACACTTTTTTTCTGTTGGCATCTGATTCCTAAACATTTCTGTCCAGTAAATCAGCTTGTTAATTCAGTTTTCATGGCTGCAGTCTGTGAACTCTTTTCAGTGACAGCCCTCAGCACTCCACAGTGAGTTACTGCTCCCTGGGTGGACCTCTATCTTCACTGTACTGAGCAGACACACAGCTCTGTCGGCTGCTTTCAGAGGCTGCTTCAGTCCACGCTGCTGTCGTACATTTATATTGCTCATAAAGTCTGTGGTACGAGGAGAGGAGAGAGTATGATCTCACATCCGTCTCTTCACCCGTTACTTCTGCAGAATGAGGGTGCCTCTTTCTCCTCTTCCCTCGTCTTCTTCACATTCCACTAGAGTGGGGGTGACGGGAGAGGGCCAGGCAGGGGGTCCCCCTCCCCCTCCACCCAGCTCTTCCCCCTGCTGTGGGCCCAGGGACGGCATTCAGCTCCCTGACAACTTAGCACAAGCCCGTGACCCGCTGACCCCCCAGCCTTCATGCTATCAGCTCCCATTAACTCACACACAGAGTGATGCCATTATTTTGCTTCAGAGAGTCTATTGGCACAGAGGATTTAAAGCCTGGGCCTGTGGCCCCATTCCTTTCAGTCTCTCTGCTCTCAGGGCTTAATGACCGCCCGCCCCATTAACAAACGCCTTTAAGGTGGAGCATCGCAGTTCCACACAGCAACAAAATGCCTCGCTCACCTCCCACCCAACTAAACCTTTCTGCTGAGTGACCCACGCTAGTAAAGTTTATACAAAGATTAGCAAAAACGTTGACCAGACTTGCACAGACAAAACGCCTGCTGGTTCAAGGCTCTCTGTGCTGTGGAGGGGGAGGAAAAGAGTGAGTGAGTGAGTAGGGACGTGTGGGGGTGGAGGGAAGCTGCAGACAGGCTCTCTGTGTGTTTGCGCACACACTGATGGCTGAAATGACCCCCTCTCTTCAGGGGCCCCAACATGCATGTGCCATTAGTGAATTCCACACTCCAGCTCCTCCACTCTGAGCTCAGCTTTTACTTCAGCGCGGCTCGGCCACACAAAGAACTCAGCCCCAACTTGTTTATGGCCCTCTATTGTCTCAAATCAAATGGAGCCCACACATCAAGGTAAACTCACTTTGAAACTGTGCACACAAACACAAAAGACCAAATGGCTACCGTCTCCTCCTTTTTAGATGGGAAGAATAAAGCAAAAACAATTTGGTCAATAGTGTCTAGTTTTCACACGTAGCCTGGAACTGAGGTAGCCAGTGAGACTGCGAGGACCAGGAAGAGGAATGAGCAGGACAAAGGTTAGAAATGTATCAGATGTTAAGCCTGAGCCTGAGGGAAGACAATGAGCACACCATGAGCCAGGCCTTTTCCTGTCACTCTGTTGTGTTAAGCGTCTACGTGTGCCTGTGCGCACATGTGTCTGCTCGGATGGGGAAGAAATTCAGCTGGCGTGTTTGTGTTTTTCTCCTGAACTTGTGTGTTTTGGCTGGGTGGGGGTGCTGAGGTGAGGTCTCTCAGAGAAGAACTCGTTAGGATCTCTTTAACAGAGCCAAGCTATCACCAAACTGTTTGGACAACATCACCACAGCAACTACGACCTCCTCTTCAGAGATCCGCTGATTTCTGCTTGATCTTCAAATGTTCAGATTTTTAAGGAGGGCTAATTTCTTCAGTGATGTTTAAATGTTCTGTAAATGTTTATCTATCTTTTCCAAATTGATATGGAGTCAGGTGTAATTAATAGTATGTGGCCAGAAAGTGATACACACTTTTAGAAATAAAGGTGCTAACTAGAACCATAAAGGGTTCTTCAGCTTTTCCCCACAGCAGGACAATTTTTGGTTCATAGTAGAAGGTTTTTATGGCAGTTTCACTTGGAACTATTCTACTTAGAACCCAACATATAGGTTTCACCCAGAACCCCCTATGAGAAGTTCATAAGGAGAAACATTCTATGGTGTAATGGTTCCACTCAGAATCCTGTCTGAGGGTTATATCTCTAATGATATTACCAAGAACCCATCCAGGGGTATTATTGAGAACATTTTTATATTATAAGGGCTTTATCTAGAACTGACACAGAGAGTTCTACCACTATCCCTTTTATATTCCAAGGATTTTACTCAGAACACACTAGGGGAGTTCTACAGAGAACCTTTTTGTATTTTCAATGTTTTTATCTACAACCCACCAGGGGATTTCTACCAAGAACTATTTTATAACTTTTTACATTCCAGAGGTTTTATATAGAGCCCAGCAAGGGGGTTCTACAAAGAACCTTTTTATATTCCAAGGTTGTTTATCTGGAACACTCTCAGGGGGTTCTAAGGAGAACCCTTTTATATTATGGTACAAAGAACCCTTGATGAAGGAGTGTCTCAAGGATTTAAAAAATCCTTTATTCCAAACAGGGTTCTTTGGATGTAAAAGGTTCTTAATGGAACCTTTAGTCTTACAAAGAACCCTTGACTAACATATTCTTTAAAACAGGTTTCATCAGAATCAAATGGTTCTGGGCAGAACCTCTGCCCTTCAGGAGGAACCCTTTGGAACTCTTATTTCTAAGAGTGTGGGCAAGGCCAAAGCTCAGACCAAACCTGAAAGTCAGACATGAGGTGATGAAGGCAGGGCGTGCGTCTTCCTCCCCTCTGACCACAGCAAAGACACCGAGCGCTCTTGGACTCCATGTTGGGTTTTCAGAGGGTCTGCTCAGGGCGGAGCCTTGACGGGCTGGGAGCAATTACTGGTGCTCTGCATCCATTTAACCCTGCCACCTTTTAACAGCTCCGTTTACCCATTAGAATAGTAGCGAATGTTATTATTGTTATTTTATTCTCAAAAGCCTCTCCTCTTAGTGTCAGTCTCAGAGTCTGTGGACGCAGCCACAGTATGACCGCTGCACGCCATGTTCCTGCAGCCAGGGGCAATGATCTGAACATGTGAAGGAGTTAATCAACTCTCAATGCCTTACATAACCAGGCTCAAAGTATCAAAAAAGTGGAGATACATAGATCTGTGGAAAATGTTTGGTCTACAACATTTTCCATGGCCAACAGGAAATACATGGAATAACGCAGATAGAGTTTGAGCAATATGATAAGGACAGGCTCTGTTTGGCTTTCCCTTAAGCACCAAGAAATAAGTAAACATTACAACACTCACAATATAACAAGCCCACTCACACTTTTATAGAATTAAAGGTAGCAAAGGACGCCTGCGTCTGCACGTACTACATGTCTGAATACAGTCACACAGTAAACAGAGATATTTAATGAACACTACTCCAACAACAGAGAGTATTTGGTGTGCAGGGCTTGATTTCCACAACAAGGCGTGAGCTCCATGGAAACCATGTGAAATTGTTGATTTTTCTGTTTCCCTGCGGCCTGTCTGATTGGAGGAATTCAGAGTATCAAAAGCAGGACATCAGATCTGACAACAAACACAGACTTAAATCAGTTCACTGGAACTCAGAAAGCAAACAGTGACACATGAACAAGGATTGAAACATCAGCTATATGAGGTTCATCTGCATGAAAAATGAGACTGCACGAAGACAGTAAGTGGTGGAGGAAGAGTTCAGACGTTTTACTTAAAGGGATAGTTCAGCTTATTTGATGTGGGGTTGTGTGAGGTACAACACCCACAATTTGGAGAAACAGAGAGGAGTACCAGCATGGAAGTTAAGCAATGTCCTGCTGTGGTCAGGGTCAGCACCAAAGGGTATTTTAGACACTTAAAAAAGGGCTGCTTAAAAACATCTACATAAGTAAGTTTTTATGCTATATTTAGAATATTTTCACCACTTTATTTTGCCATCAGGAAACAGGAAACTTCCGTTATAACAGCCAAATATTGCTTTCTTCAAGCTAACCAAACTCCATAGGCAAAATCATTAATTTTACTTCACAGAACACAGGAGTTAGTGGTCTACTGCTGCCTCAGTCTGTTAGTTAGGTTGTGTCATTGTGAGACTTCTGTGAATCCGAACTTTTAAAACACAGATGTCAGACAATAACATAAACAAATTAACCGATCAAGGCAGCTGTAAACTAGCAACTCCTGTGTTCTGTAAAGTACTGATTTTGCCTTTGGAGTTAGGAAAGAGCGATATTTGGCTTTCATAACAGCGATTTCCTGTCAGGAAAGGCTGTTTAACAGCAAAGTAAAGTGGTGAAAATATTCTAAATATAGTGTACACTTATGCTGATATAGATTTTTTGAGATAAACCTTTTTTAAATGGCTAAAATACCTTTTGTTGGTGACCCTGCCCACAGCAGTGCATTGCTTAGCTTCCGTGCTGGTGTTTCTTTCTTCCAAAATCAGGGGTGTGCTAATCCCCATCTAATGTACATAATACAGAATCCATGGATAAGGACCTTATCAACCCTACTTCAAATAATCTGAACCATACCATTAAGTACAAGTAGCTGTAATACAAAAATATTCCATTACAAGTAAAAATTACACTATATGCCATGAAAATGTAAAGGTATGTAAGTATTAGAAAAATGTATCAGTACTTCAGAAAAAAGGCTGCTGTGAGTGTTACACGATGACGTTATTTGCTACTGACGCATTCATGTATAAGTAGCTTTTTACTGAAGATAATATAGGCTGCTGTGATTGTCACATGCCAAAGAAACTGCAAACACTGACATGATTATAGTTATTAAATCGTTTTTCCAACAGAGGACCAACATGCCATTAGCACAACCCTTAAATATGCCTATGTTAAACACAACTTGCCCCAGCCTTTTCCACAGGTTTACATATGGGAAAAAAAGCAGATCGCCCTGCTGTGAGTTCCTTGCACTCGAGGGCGAGTCTGGATAATTACTACTAAGTACACAAAAATGGGGGCTTGAAAGTTTCAATGGCAATCCTTGATGATCATCCAGTAATGCTTTTAAAGACAGCATGAAAAGGAGGGGGAGAAAAAAAAGGGCAGAGGGAGAAGCAGAAAAGAGCTGCCCCGGGGTAAACACAGCTCCACAGCCTTGGAGTGAGATGAATGGGAGGCCGAGTGTCAGGGACAGGCAGACAAACAACAGCTTCCCCTCCGTGCTAACATCTCCCCACCAAGCTCCGGGGCCACCTCCATTATACTTCATCTCTCCTAATCCAAAGCGGGGAGCAGAGATGAACTCATTCCTCCAAAACTTTGCTGAGGAGGGAGGAAAAAAAAAAAAGGAAAACACTGTTGCCAGTCCCTTTAAGCAGCGCAGTCGAGGGGAGGAGAGCAGCAAGGAGAGGAGGGGGGGCAGCAGTCTCTCATCCTGTGCCAAGGATTAGATTCCCCTCCAGCTATTAGACTCTACCAATGAACTGATAGGCTGGGGGGCTGGTGAAGAGGCGGGGGGTTGGGGGGGGTGTATGAGGACTGTGTGCCTGTGTGCCTGTGTGTGTGTGTGTGTGTGTGTGTACATTGTGGTTGTGTGTGTGAAATTTTAGAACAAATTATTTTTTTGTGCATTCCTGCGCCTCCCGCCTCCTATAATTTGTTAGATTTAACTTTCTTTTACAGCTGCAGCAACAAAGTGGAACTAAAGTAAAAGCCTCCTCCTCCTGCTCAGAGTACTGTATGACTTTAGCTCTGGAGACAATGGTTCCTACAGGCCCGCTACACTCTTAGAAAAAAAGGTGCGGTAAAAAAACGTAAATGGTTCTTTTTGGTTCACAGAGGAACCTTTTACAAAGCGTCCACTTAGAACCCTTTCAGAGAGTTTTACCTATGACCCAACATAAAAAGTTATACCGAGAAACCATCTGTGGCAGGTTTCACCCAGAACTGCCCATAAGAGGTTCTACAGAGCACCCTTCTACAGTGTACTGGTTCACACCCAGAATCCTGACTGGGAGAACCTTTCCACCCTCTAAAGTTTTATCTAGAACTATCTAGGTTCTGCCAAGAACTCTTTTATATAACAATGGTTTTTATCGAGAGCCCACCCAAGGGGTTTTACAAAGAACTCTTTTATATTCCATAGAACTATTTTATATTATGATACAAAGAACCTTGACTAAAGAGGACCAAGGATCTCAACAGCCCATCATCCTGCCAAAAAGGGGTTCTGCAGATGAAAATGGATCCTTAGACTTCCAAAGAACCCTTGATGAAACCTTTCTTCAAAAAAGAATTCTTCACAAGCAAATGGTTCTGAGAAGAACGTCAGCCCCTTAGGAAGAACCCTTACTTCTAAGAGTGCATAACCCCTGAGCAGGCCACATTTAGGCTGGCGTCTGGGCTATCGCTGCCATCAAAGTCGGCTTTATCAGACAGACACGCTAACTGGAGCTGCTCTTATATGTCTATGGATTTTTCTCCCAGAGGTCTGGCCTTTCTCTGCAGAGAGAGATAGAGACAGAAAGATAGAAAGAGAGCTACGTGCCGGGAGAAAAACGCTGTGGGAGCCGGAGAAACTGAATCCAGCCACCAAGCCTGGCTGGTCACAATGGGAATGCTTTACATTGTCATCCACTTCCTCTCCACTTTCCCTCCGTTTCTGTTTTGAGATGACCCCACGAGGGAGGAAAAAGTGCTGAACCCTTGATAGCAGATAACTAACAGAATCCATAAATTAAATCAATAAACAACAGAGGGTGTAAAAAGAACAGGAAGCTAAGGAGGCTAATGCGGAGGAGCCGTCTAGGCGCGTGAGTAAGAGACCACTGTTTTGAGGGAGATGGCTCTTTGTGCAGCTCATTTCCTCAAAGTTTCCTCCAAAGAAAGCTCTGCAATGTGTGTCAGAGATGCAGAGCACATAAAGTGATGGTGGTGATGCAAGTGTGAGGCCTTCGTGAGGCCTTCAGGGCATGTAAAAGCTCTGTGAAAACTGCAGGGGGATGTTTGTAAATGTCATATCTACAGGCGGCGTTAAAAGCCGGCGAAGTCTGAGAGAGCACAGAAAGCAAAACACTCAGCGAACATCCTGCTGGGTGGCTGTGCCCTTTCACCTCCTCATACAACCTATCTGTTTGTGTGTGTGTGCGAGTGTGAGTGTGTTTGTTTGTGAGTGTGTGTGTGAGGGAGGTTCGAGCCAAGAAGGCTGGAGCATTTGAGTAGAGGAGACCCTGCACATTCCTGAACCCCCCCCCCCCCCCCCCCCCCCCCCCCCCCCCCCCCCCCCCCCCCC
>JAJHUR010136172.1:17335-69733 GCA_027495735.1 Lutjanus campechanus | reverse complement strand
ACCCAGAATCCTGACTGGGAGAACCTTTCCACCCTCTAAAGTTTTATCTAGAACTATCTAGGTTCTGCCAAGAACTCTTTTATATAACAATGGTTTTTATCGAGAGCCCACCCAAGGGGTTTTACAAAGAACTCTTTTATATTCCATAGAACTATTTTATATTATGATACAAAGAACCTTGACTAAAGAGGACCAAGGATCTCAACAGCCCATCATCCTGCCAAAAAGGGGTTCTGCAGATGAAAATGGATCCTTAGACTTCCAAAGAACCCTTGATGAAACCTTTCTTCAAAAAAGAATTCTTCACAAGCAAATGGTTCTGAGAAGAACGTCAGCCCCTTAGGAAGAACCCTTACTTCTAAGAGTGCATAACCCCTGAGCAGGCCACATTTAGGCTGGCGTCTGGGCTATCGCTGCCATCAAAGTCGGCTTTATCAGACAGACACGCTAACTGGAGCTGCTCTTATATGTCTATGGATTTTTCTCCCAGAGGTCTGGCCTTTCTCTGCAGAGAGAGATAGAGACAGAAAGATAGAAAGAGAGCTACGTGCCGGGAGAAAAACGCTGTGGGAGCCGGAGAAACTGAATCCAGCCACCAAGCCTGGCTGGTCACAATGGGAATGCTTTACATTGTCATCCACTTCCTCTCCACTTTCCCTCCGTTTCTGTTTTGAGATGACCCCACGAGGGAGGAAAAAGTGCTGAACCCTTGATAGCAGATAACTAACAGAATCCATAAATTAAATCAATAAACAACAGAGGGTGTAAAAAGAACAGGAAGCTAAGGAGGCTAATGCGGAGGAGCCGTCTAGGCGCGTGAGTAAGAGACCACTGTTTTGAGGGAGATGGCTCTTTGTGCAGCTCATTTCCTCAAAGTTTCCTCCAAAGAAAGCTCTGCAATGTGTGTCAGAGATGCAGAGCACATAAAGTGATGGTGGTGATGCAAGTGTGAGGCCTTCGTGAGGCCTTCAGGGCATGTAAAAGCTCTGTGAAAACTGCAGGGGGATGTTTGTAAATGTCATATCTACAGGCGGCGTTAAAAGCCGGCGAAGTCTGAGAGAGCACAGAAAGCAAAACACTCAGCGAACATCCTGCTGGGTGGCTGTGCCCTTTCACCTCCTCATACAACCTATCTGTTTGTGTGTGTGTGCGAGTGTGAGTGTGTTTGTTTGTGAGTGTGTGTGTGAGGGAGGTTCGAGCCAAGAAGGCTGGAGCATTTGAGTAGAGGAGACCCTGCACATTCCTGAACTCCCCCCCCCCACCTCCTCCTCCTCCTCCCCTCACTGTGCCTCCTAACTTCCTACTCTGGTTAGGGTGGTGGGAGGTGGAGGGGTGCAGCAAAAAGGTTGCTTTCTTTCTTGTCCTCAGGAGTCGTATTTGACAAAACATTCTCAATGAATTACACGTCACAAGGGGGAGAGAGGAAGTTTTGGAAGTGTGGTCTGAAACTTTTACATACATGCTTTAAACTATTCTTTTATTCAATTTTGGGCTTCAACGATTATTTTAAATGCTGATTAACCTGTGGATTATTTTCACAAGTAACCAATTAGTTGTTTGTAGGGGTGTAAATAACAAGTTTCATCACAATACAATATTACATTGATTCTTTGGACAGTGATACAATATTTGCTGATATCACAAAATCTGCCATAGTGTGATTTTGATTCAATTTGATTCAGGGGGCTCTGATCAGTATGAGACAATATGTCCATTTAACACAATCAGCTACAGAAAAAGCTGTCGCTCCTTTTCTGATTTTGGCCATAAAAGAGAAAACATCATTAATTGCAATTTAAGTGCTGTAAAGTTTACTTTAAATTCACTCCACTAACACACATAATACATGGCTTAACAACAAGAACATGCAACAAATCTGCTCAATAACTGTCAAGGTTCAAGGGTAATACAATTGTTTTTTGCTTGTCACCATTATTAGCTTAAGCCTATGGAATTTGACATTGCTTAAATTAGCCTAGCACCTTTTTCCTCTACTAATAGCTTAACAAATTACATGCATTATTTATATTCTTTCTTATTTTAAGTCAGTGCATCTCCTCACAGAAAACCACAGTTGAATTTAAGCCTGCATGCACATTTTTGTCAATACATGTTGATACAGCTAATACTACTGTAGCGAGAGCAACAAGCAGACTGGATACCTGGTCTCCTGAGTATTTTATCTCGTAACAGCATTGTTTGTAGATATTTCCACACTGCCGATTTACTCCTGAGAAGACAGAAAATGTCTTCATCATCTTTTTCATGGCTGCTTGCCATTACGTGCTTGGCCCTAGCACTGTTTGATTGTTTAGTTGGGAGGTGCTCTTGGACAGAAATGGTGACACAGACATGCCATGGGTGTATCAAAATAAAAGCATGTCTTTAAGATGCCAATATGGATCAATGTTTTCACTTCATGCTATTGGATCGTTAATATCTGAATCAACATATTGTCCTAGATCGGTATATCATTACACCCCTAGTTGTCTATAAAATGTCAGAAAATAGCAAAAAATATTGATTGCTGTTTCCTAAAATCCCAAGATGACGTCCTAAAATGTCTTGCTTTATCTAAAAGTCAAAGATATTCAGTTTACTGACATACAGGAAAATATTCACATTTAGGAAGCTAATAAATTATCAAAATAGTTGGCAATTAACTCAATAATTGATAACTAAGCTATTAATCTAACTTAATTCCTATTTCTGTTCAGAGTCAAAAGCAGGACCCTACACAGAGGGAGGAAACCGACTTCAGCTGGCCTATATACTCCTGCTATGTTGGAGGCTTGGTTTCAAATGAACAATAACAAGGAACTCTATTATTACGAGTTATATTAGTCTGACTAATTTAAGGCGAAAGGTGGGTATTTGGTTTCCACCGGGCTGGGAGGTGGACCAGCTATGATGGACAGAGTTGCCGTTCAAACAATGGTTTCCTATTGATCGGCCCAGTGGATCAGAGTCTGTGAGGAGAATGTGTTCTGTCAGGATAATGTGGCACCAGAGTTTCTGTTTCAATCACAACACTTGCTGGGCTGTAACCCACACTGCTCCACCGCGGGCATCCAGACACCAGCTCCCCAAACAAAGACAACTGTTTCCCCCCATCTCCGACAAGTCGGCCCGTTCACAACAAGCAAGACATTCATTAAAAATGCAGGAGTGAACATTTCCAATAATTCACAAAGTCCTTCCCTGTCAACATCTGCAAAAAATCTTGAAGCTAAAGGGAATGGCAGGATTTCATTAAGTAAATTATGTGCTGGCAGTCACAGAGAGGGGAAGAGGGGGAAGCTACAGCCAGACCTCTAATCTAAACCGTACCCTGAAATGCGACAGGCTGACTGCACGTACTGAGACACATGGCCAAGCCTTCAGAAACGCACACAAATAAAAGATAAGTGAAACACGCATTACTAAAGTAAATACAATTTTCCCTGGGGAGCATAATCAATGAGAATTTTCACATGTTTATGACCTGTAATAACTACTACTTGCAAAAACTTGATCTCAGAGAACAGTCTGCCCTGCCAAGTTGTACTTTATGTAGAACCTGAGGACATACATACTTGTACATACTCTAAGCCATTGCAAACAATATGTTATCATGGGTGTTTTGCAGGACCGTCACTCAAAATAAAGATTTTCTGCTCTGATTTAAAAGGCGTCATCTTTCGGGAACAAGATCAAAGGCTCCAAATTATGTCTATCATACTTGGCCCCATGTTAGGACAAGGGAGTGGAATGAAGACAGAGCTCAAGTAGATCAAGTACAAGATAAGGAAAGAGAAAAAAAATCCAAGTCCCTGTCTCTCAGTTTACACACGAACAGTAGACAGAAAATTAACAAGGCCTTGATGCACTGGGAGTTTACTGTTCAACAATCAACAATGAGCTCCTATCCTTTCCCTCTGGCTGTAAAAGGCTTGTGTAGAGATGTCGAATGACACGGGCCCCAACAGCTAATCCACACACAGCATTCTGGAGGCTCAAAGAATGCGTCGGCTATTCTGAGTTTTAAAAATACTGACGGCCATAGGTTCAGGCACAACTGTCAATGCTCCTCTGGGGAGGAAGGGGGGGAAAAAAAAATCTTACATCTATTTTCGCCAGCAATCAGACCACAGGCCTAAATCATAGCCGGCCAAGGCCAGTGTCTGGATTTATAATTGTGGGTAAAATGGTCAGAAAATAAAAACAGCATCCACAACTGGCACCTCCTTCACGACTGCTTGCCAGGCGTTGCAAGGCTAGCACATTTACAGTGGCCAGCTCGAATGGGAGTATTGTTCCCCCTCTCAGCCTTGAGAGGAGGCACACTAAAACACTAAACTAACAGTTGGACATTCCTTACATTTTTAATGGCATTGCACACTCTTTATTTGTTGCTGTAACCCTGTGCCCTGAGCTGAATGAATGGAGCCATTGGTGGAGGCTGGTGCAGCGCTGCGGTGTGAAGGAAGAGAAGATGGTAACAGCAGCCCTCCCTGAGCACACGACAAGATTAGCTCACTTACTTTGTTTGCTAAGGTAGAATAAGGGGCAAAAATTACAGCCTGCGCACACCTCCTGTTATTTCTACTGACTGTGCTTTCTATCTGTGCGGTAAGCCCTAAAATGAAACACGGTCCACCTTATCCTGCCTGGGCACAGTACATTCTGTAAATCCAAAATGACAAGCACAGCACTGTGAGCTTAAAGACTCATATGAGGCTATAGATTTATCTTTATCTATGAGCCCTTCAGAAGTTAGTCAAACACCCAGCAGCACTGGCACCACACTGGCTTGCCAAGCGGAGACAGATAAATACTAACCTCAGCAGGCTAGTTTCTGTTGACATGTAAAGGGGTTTCAGGCCTCTGCAAGGACTGCTTTAGATTAGCATGGCTTTCACTGCGCACGTAGAGGTCACATTACCTCACCACGTCTCGGACCTGTGTTACCAGTTCAGACTGAAAATCAACTCTTAGAGCAAATTCAGTGTAACACAACCTCAACACAACAGTTACACGTAGCATTTTACTTGCCTGGAGCAAGTAAAATGCTACGTAAAAAGTGAGTTTGGGCAAGAAGATTTCTGACCCACTTGCCCAACCATATAAATGAAAAAACAAAACAAAAACAAAACCCATTAATGTTGAACCCTGGGTCCAGAGACAACTGATAGAAATGTCCTTCAATGAGATAGTTTTTACTTTTACACTCTGAGAACATTTCAGAGTCTGTACTTTTCCCCTTTACTTTTGTCTTTTTTTCACTTTCTTACACAAGCATCTGTACTTCTATTTTAGTAAAGATTGTGTATGACAATAGAGGATGATTAAAAAAAAGTGCTTACTTCAAATTCACATCTCTGCTGCTTGACACAGAAATGAAAGGCTTTTTGTTAATGCTGTAAATCTTGACTTGGCCCACATCTTAAAGCCTTTAAAAAACTCAAAAGAAGTTGGAAAACAAAAAATAAAACATTCTAATGAAATGGCCAGAAGACCTTATTGCAATATGACAGATGGGAAACAAACAGTCACACACGTAACACCCTTCCATACACAACAACAAACATGCTATATTAATGAGCTACTAGGTCATGCAGGCTCCACTGAGGATCCTCAATGTCATAACCCCTGGGATAACAAGTTGAAAGTGCATTTCTGGCACACCACAGTCTAACAATGCTGAGAAAGGGAAAATGAAAAATGGCCTTATCGCTCTTATCAATGGCTCTTTTTCTATGTGTATGTGTGTTACGTAAGGGGAAACGGAAGCCAGCCTCCCAGGACAGGAACGGATACTTGAGACGAGGACTGTGGGTACAGGCCCTACACCACTACAGAGAGAATAGAGCACAAGACCCTTCAGGATGTATAGCTGCAACCCTCCACCCCCCCAGCTTAAAATGGACTCTGCAAACTGGACATGACAAACGGATGAGGAGAGCCCCCTCATGTCCCCCGAGATGCTGGCCTTCTCTTCAACATTCCTCAGTCTCCCCCCACTGTCAAAGGGGCAATTCACCGCCCTACGCTGCTACAAAACCCAGGCAGCTTTTTAAAACAGGATGTTTGTCTGAGGCCTCCTTCCCCTCAAATAAACAATCCGCAAAACCTGATTTCGGGAGGCAGGGTGGAAGCACTCGAGTCACATTATTTCCACATCCCGTATCCTGGAGCATTGGGGCTCCTGAGGGAGTGTGGGCGGCCAGGCGCTGGGAAGGCTCAGGGCTGCGGTGGAAACCTGAGGCCATGTGCCAGGCTGCAGGGGGAGATGAGCCCAGGCTGCATCACTCTGGGGTCTGTGGGACAGAGCAGGGGGGATCATGCCTCGAGGTGGGGAGGGAGACATCGCAAACATGCTGATGCAGTTGTCACTCCATCAGACCATACCTCTGTCTGAGGACTGCAGAGTCAGTGTATTGCTGCCACATCAAGGCAGCTAGATAAGGGATGTGCAAATCCGATAATCCGTACCAGTATCGGTCCGATACTGGCCACAATCACTGGATCAGATATCAGTGGGGGAAAAGCATAATCCAATACGATCCATTAGTCTACAATATCATGTAAATGCTTAACTACAGGCTACACTGAGTGTTGAATCATATCCAGTATTTTTTGCTGGAATTATAATTCCTTGTTCAAAAAATTCAGATTTAAACTTTTGCATGAAGTTGCACTTTAATTTACATTTATAATGACTGAATGAGGCTGGCCAATCAAAAATGCTGCTAAACATTCTGTGTGTGAAAAAGTTTAAATAATAAAAAAAAAAGAAGCAGTTTTGCATAACTGGCTCATACAAATATTTGTTTCATAGTTTGAGCATGTTTTTGAGATGACTGATAACAGCTTAGTTGTTTATGAGAGGGAAAATAACAGAATTGTATTGGTACTGGTATCAGCAGATAGTTAAGGTTGCAATATAGGTAATGTATTCTACATGAAAATGTGGTATAAAGCCATCCCTAACCAAGATATCTGAACAGCAGGAAAGAAATATTATATATACTCAACATTGCACATGATAAAGAAAGAAAGTACAGTGGAAACCACTTATAGTAGTCATGTATAAGTGAACAGTTTTATTTTCTTTTATTTCTCATTTCACATTTTATGAATATAAACTAATGAAATGGATAACAGATTACATGACTGGGCTTCATATAAACGTGCTTCCTCAAGCGCATTTGTTTTCTGTCTCAATCAATAGCCAACTGTTCCTTGTTGTTTGAATAAACTACTTGTTAGCTTGTTTATGGCAGTTTGTCATAAGCTTTGAGGAGACTAAGACAGACAGCCTCAAGTAGCCAGCTGCAGATGGGTTACTGCAAGGCAAAGTATCATGAGAGTAAAGTAAAAAAAATAAATTCATAGAATAGTTTAAGAATTGTTTTTGTGTGTCACAATTTTAATATTAATTAAAAACTGATCAAACTGAGCTTTCACTTTCAGTAATCAAAATAAAATGTCGCTGTACTTTTTCCTCTCCACCCCTTCTTACTTGGGGTGTCCAGGACTTCAATGACAACACAGTGCAGCTCACTGTATGTGCCATTATGTGACACTTTTAAAATAAGAATTTGAAAATGTAAATGGCAGTTGTCAGGGCATAACACCAATGGTCTGCTGATCTTTACATATCAAGACTTGAGAGTCTAACAATAGCAGAACTGTCAGTGCAAAAAAATGTTTAAAATTGAAAAATCAAATCAAATCCTGACCATAAAATTAAAAGTCAAATCGAATTGTGGATTTGTAGAATCATGACACCCCTACTGATTTGTATAAGTGGATTATTTAAACAGCATTTGTATAGAAGTCATTCTGTCCCAAGCTTTTTGATCCATATAAGCTTTTTGATGGCTGTAACCATGATCACTATAAGCCGTTTCCACTGTATTCAACTGAATATGATGGTTGCTATGCTATAAATTAATCATTTGCCTGTGGATTTGGGCGTGCTGTGAATGATGTCACCTACATTATGTCACTCAGCATCACGAAAGAGAGAAAAAAATATAACATGACTTAAAAGAGCTGTCCATAAAATACCAAGGCCACTTATACAGAAAAACAGAACAAGAGTTCAGAGCAAATCAGAGGTGCTATCTATCCCCAATCTTCTCAGATGTGTACAGTAGATAATATGCTATTTAATTAGTTCCTAGCAGAAGTGGAATCACATGCCTTCAAAGTCAGATCAACAAGTCCGGGTCTAGTCCAGTCTAATCTACTTTAATCAAGAGACGCATCACATGCCTTGATTAGACTGTCTAATTATTCCATGCATTTCCACTGTCTCTAACACAGACAGAGGGAATGGTTTGATGCTTAGCGCTGGCCTCTTCCTGACACAGACAGGCGGGCTGTGATTAGTATTGACTGCACAATTTAATTTGCTTTGCTCTTGCATGTGAATGTATGTCAGTAAGTATCTGGACTTCCCTGAAGAAGAAACATAGACTTACAAATCTATAAACAAAAGCTTTACAGATGTGTTTTCGTGGTCCCAACACCTGTGTGTTGCACACTATAATTTCCCTGAGCAATCTGTTGTGTGACTCACACAGGGTCCTTCCCATTTATCTACTAACTGCCTTGTTCTGCCTGGAAGAATCAGTCAATACCAGAATGGACCTGACACAGTGCCTGTCTGCAGACGAGACATCCAGAGAGACAGCGCTGGCCTTTCCTCCAGAGACAGGCATGCAGACGGAGGAGAGCACTGTATGATTACTGTGTGGGAACCTTGACTACCTGCTGATGAGCTCTTCCAGCACTCTGTGTAATCCACGTCTAACAACTTTCAATCTTTCCGCTCCTCCAGTCCAACTTTCCTACGCTCTCAGGAAGGGGAGGAAAAGAGGAAAAAAAAAAAAAGAGGACAGTGACTCAGGTCACTCTGGATGTCCTCTTGGTCACCTGACCCAGCAAATCTGAGGGAGCCCCTCCATTCACATGGGTGATCTCAACTCACACCAACTTGAGCGTGTACACACAGTGTTATGCTGACAAATTCCACTGGGTTGACTGAGGACACAACCTCTGATGACTGAAGAATGTAGGCAGGCTGGAGCCATGATCCTACAATGGCCTAAACCAAGCACAAAGGGAAAGCCTGCATCATTTACTGTACATAAATATTGTTAATATCACTACACACAGTGACACTGGTCTCTCTGAAAAAGACTTCAATGACTGAAATTCTTGAGTAGCGACGCAGAAACATCTTGGCACGTCTCCTCACATTTAGAGCACAAGCTGGCCAGAGCAGCATTATAATAAAAAAGTGACAAACATAAAGAGCCCCTAATGTCAGAGACAATGTGACTGACATAATAAAGTCAATGCGTAGGGGGAAAACACCCCCTCAGACAGTCATACAGGAAGCAATGAGACCTGCTTCAAAGGGCCTCACTCTGATGTCCACACGACGAGGCCTAGGGAGTGAGGAAACAGGTGTGCGGGCAGAGTGGGAGGGTAGCACCGTCAAAGGCACATTCCCTCACACACACAGTGCTAAGGTATACTATGTATGCACAGAATTGAAACGCTGACGTAAACACACATCACAGAGTGCCTGGTGGCGCTGTCTCTCTCCCAGATGGTGACACAACCATGTTGAAATACTTTAGAGGGTCTTAATTACGGCTAAACAATTAATTGAAAATTTTATTGAAAATTGCAACCGGCCTCCTGCAATTTTCACAGAAGGCAAAATGTGTGTTCAATTAAATATTGTTGTGCTGCAGTGAAGTTACCTACATATTCTACAGTACAGATCCCTGTAAAAAAAATCACACCATAATCATGTTAATATGAAAATGAGAATCCATCTAATACTGTGAATCATATCCCAAAGACTTTAATATGATAACATATGAAGAAAGGTGGGGAAATTAGATCTGATCAGATTTAAGAGGCTGAAAAGAGCCTTTTCTGACATTTTTGCATGAAAAATTACTTTAACTATTAATTGATTAACAAAATAGTTAATACTTTTTTAACCACTCATCCAGTCAGGCAAGTGCTAAGTTTACTGGCCCTATGTGGCATTTTAATTGGCAAGCGAGTGATGCAATATAAATCAAAATAATCTTAATCAGATATTGTTTCAATATCAGTCCTATTCCAAATGTCTATGACCACACAGTGTCTGAAGAGTATCAAACTAAGACATTAATGCAAGAATGTGCACACACGCAAGCTTTTTAAGAATGCATGAGTAAGAACATTTTAGCATGTTAAACAATGACAAGAATCAGCCAGAGGGATGAGAGAAATGTATGTGCACTTAAACGTAACTCTAACATTAACTTAACAACATAAGAGTGTATTGATTTAAAGACATATCCCATATTAACATGGCACTAAATAATCTAAAGCAGGAGAACGACTTAAATTCCTCTGAATATTCTGTTGGTGTGGTAGAACAAGCTTATCTACCAAACCAACCAGTTCCGATCTGTCTTTCTGCCATTGTGTGATGCAGAAGAATGCTCAGTGGGTATTTCTGTAGCCCTGGGCTGCAAACTGTAGTTGATTATTTGACTACACCCCACCCATCCACTCAGTGCCCCCCAGACTTGCTTTTAAGAGGTTTACTTGTTCCTGCACGAGGGGTGGAGTCTGGAGCCCATACAACTCCGGTTACACACAGACAGTCTCTCTACGAGAGCTGCAGGGGGATTCAGGGGAGAAGTCATCTCCAGGTCAGCAACATGTTCAACATAGGATAACTTGACAATATGGATTACAGGCCTGTATGTTAAAGCAGAACTAAGCGGGAGGCCTTCAGGCACTCAGTCTTATGATGGAATATGCTCTGACTAACTAGGGCAGAGACTTGGCGGAGAATCTGCATCACTGACAAGATGCTAATGGTTTGTTTCACTCGACACATGCACTCTTTTGTATCTCAAACCAAAGAACCATCATATATCGGCTTGAGTATCGTTCAGCTTTATTCATTCTGATTACGATTCTGCTTATCGATTTTGGTTCTTAAGGATTCTCAATTCAGATTCCACAGTGTCCTCCTGTGTTCTTCACATCAGAGCTTTGTGATGTTAAGAGATGAAAAAAAACAGCAAGTCGTTATACAGTCGGTGTATACAGCACAAAGTTTGATTTGAAACTAGTGCACGTAAAATTTGTGTAGGACTCTAAAGGCTGAATCAAAATTAAAATTTCTTATTGATCCCTTTGGAATAAGAGCTGCATGATACAGTAAACATGATCATATTGAGATTATTCTGACGGATGTTTTTGTGACACGTGATACGATTACTGGGAATGATCTTTTTTTCATCAAAATTTTACTTTTCACTGAAAAACATGTTCTCTTACATCTGGAGAACAAGATTTGGAGACCAGAGCATCTCTGCAGCACTACAGTACTTCATTACAATGCTGTTTTGCCATACACTTTTGCTTTATCAAAAACAGTTTTCTTAATATTCCAGTTAAGTGTGCAGCTCTACTTTGGAATCCTAACTTCTCTGGAATTGGTTCTCGATGTCCAACCCTAATCACACAGTCCAAATGCAACATGATCAGAGACAAACTGGCGACACAAATTAGCTCACAGAGCAGAAAACTACCACCCTGTAGAGCCCTGGTCATTCTCGTTTCCCAAGTCCAAGTTAGCTGAATGTGACACAGCCAATGCAGAGTGATCTGACCGGGCCCATACAAGCAGCAACACAGTTGGAAGAAACCAAAGCCTAGCATGTCTAGATCCTCCCTCCTCACCACAGTCTCTGAGGAATTGTGGTGCGCGCTCTGACAAGCCCCTCATTTGTTGACTCAGGGAGTGTCGCCGGGCCATGCTGAGGTGGTGACAGCATGTGTACTGGGGAGGAGGGGGCCCTTGCTGACTGAATACTTCACTGCCAGGTAGCCATGTCAACTGCTCAGTGTCCCAGCCTCTGAGCCATGGCAGACCCTTTAACAGGAAATGCTGTTCCCCAAGCAAGGGAGCAAGCCCCAAAATGAGTGCTGTGACTCCCCGTCTGCATGGTACCGTGCATGTTGTAGTATGAGGGGGGAGGCATGCTTACACTGTGCCATGAGAAAGGAGTGTTTCATTTCAAATCAGAGGACAGGACTGTTTCTACTCGCTTCCTTTGGTGTGGCCCCATTCACAGGAGCAACTCCATTTCCCTGAACCCACCCCTCCCTGCAGCCCACTTACAGCCAGGCTAGATAGAGTCGTACGTGTGAGTGTCTGTGCACATGCATGTGCACAACTATGTGTGCCTGTGTGTGTTTTCTGAGCGAGCTTGGATCTTATTACAGTTTGATCCCACTCAAATATTTCTGAAAGAAAAACAGAGGAGGGGAGGCCGGCTCTGTGGCCAGCGCACACGCCCCGCTGAACCTCTGCACCACTCACAATGAAACCTTTATCTTTAAAGCTCGGACTGTTCGTAATGGCCCTTAATGAGACGGAATAAAGTGCAACATCAAAATGAAATTACCTTTGTAAGTTTGCGTATTCATCCACATACACTCAAAAGCTATGCAGAAGAGAGCACTGAACTGTAATTATACCTCTCTTTTCTTTTTTTCCAGACTTAATTTAACCGTTTCAAAGCCAACAAAACGATGCTGAACACTGAGCAGAGTCATGAAAGCTCTGTAATAATACTGTGATTCGTAGATTGTATTATTCTGATTAAAAGCTATATGCACAGATATGGACAAAGGTAGTAAGACACAGACAACAACATGCAAAGCCATCAGCCATCTAACCATCAACCAACAGATTAACATTTGTCTTATGTGCTTTATTACTAAAACTATCAGTTTAATCATAGTTCAGGGAAAAAGCAAAGCTCCTAATCCATGTATAAATGATCTTTACCATGTGGATATTCAAGATTCTGTCCAAACCGGGTGCTCAAATATTATATATATTGCATGTATATATGACACGGCAAGTGGAAGCTCCTTTTCGTGTGATGTGTTCATAGTAATTCATTAATTTATCTAGTTGTTTAAGCTAGTTAATGTGTCACTGTACCAGCCCTACTACTTCAAACAGCTGCTCACAAATACACCCAAAGTCAAGTCAAGAGGCACTTAAGTTGCATCTGATATATGTAATTAAATTATTAGAATCCAACTCACTTCTATGCACTGTATTACAAAGGACAAAACCCTCAGCATCTGACATCTAAAACTATACAGTATGTCAGGCTGGACTTGCATCATTTTTATGACAAGGCCACTTTGGCCTTTGATAAACATAAATTTACTGGGGCATCGTGGCCGAGATGTAGGGCACCAAAGCTAGCGGTGCAATAACTATAAGTGATGATTACATTGCATGAGGACAAAACAGTACAAGCACAATTAGCTGATAATTAGCCTGATCAGCCACCATCAGCCATCAATGCAAACACACATGATTAGATTGTAAACCACTGACCAAACCAATCACCATCCACAGTCAACGTCAGACAACCTAATTATACTTTAGCAGTTACCTAGTGTTTCTATAATTGTGACAAAATGTTTAAAAATATAGATAGATAGATAGATAGATAGATAGATAGATAGATAGATAGATAGATAGATAGATAGATAGATAGATAGATAGATTTGCTACGATGGCAACAAAAAAATAAAAAATAAATAAATGCCCCCTCTTACAAAATGTGTGGCACACAAGAGCACTAAAGTTGTCTGAAAAATTTAAGTCCTTGTTTGACAAATTACTTCAGAATTTACAGACCAGCTTCTCTGGCATGACAAACTTCTGGTAATCATTAATTTCTAAAATCAGCCTAGGACATTTCAGATATGATCGCCTTATTTGTAGCCTGACAGACAGTTGGAGAAACACACCCACCTGAGAATTCCCCTGGTGTGATGTTTGGTGAGCTGGCTGCCTCAGTTTCAGTGTAAGACAATGTGGAGTCTGACAGATCTGTGGGGAATAAAAATCATTAAAATTAGCTCTTCAATCTCCAGACAGAGACACCGGTGAGTCTCGCTGATCGTTAGCCCAAGAAAATGGTTCTTATTTCAGATCAAATTCAAAACAATTAACACCATGTTGGGCTTCATCCCACTGTGGATAACCTGGCACCTCCACTAACAGGATTTACCTGATGACATCCCCCCAAATGCCGCCAGAAACCTCAGCTGTACTCAGGCTTGCAGCCCCAGCTAGCAGCCAGGCTCCAGAGTCCCAGCAGCCCACAGTACATACTACCCACACCATACTACCCACACCGGCTCTGGCTGGCATGCTGACATTATGCCAAATGCTGGCCTAGGTCTCATCTCAAAGCTACCATGCAGATTGTCAGTAACTGTGCCCAATTACAGCCATTAAAATCCACCACATTGCCTTATTCCTTGTTTATTCCTGTTAAACCAAAGCCCAAACAAAAGACTGGGCATGCCCTTTGCAATTTACAGGCTCTGAATATCTGTAATTATATTTTTAAAAAAAAGATAATATATCAAGTAATTATAGTTCTATAATTACCTGGTTACAAGTCAAGACACAGATGATCAAATATTAAAAGCCGAATTCAAATGAACACTAACAGGTAAGGATGAAACAGAAAACATGCTTCAGGTGCCACAGCGCTCATCTGTCACTTACCCAGTGGCTTGTGTTCTTCATTAGGGGAAAGCCTCGAATAAGGAGGTGGGGGTGACTCTGTAACACAAAACAGTCATGTCAATAACCTCATAAAGGGAAGAATTGCTCTTTAAAAGAAGAAAAGGCCTGCTCAGACTTCACAAACCCTGCTGTCAAGACACCAAGTGTAAGAAAGTCATATCTTTGCAGACATTTCTTAAAGGTATACTATGCAGGATTTTCCTAAAAACAGTGCACAGAATGGTCTGTGTCTGCAGACAACATGCCCTCTGCCTGCATTTTATTATTTTCTCATTATTTTGCATCAGTATTTGACAACCTGGGAATGAGCCTCAACAATCAACTCTCTTTCTGGTGCATTTACAAACAGCAACTGGCAAATTCTGCATATTCTACCTTTAAGCATTTCGGATACATGGGCTAATATACTATAAGATAAGAATTATTAACAAAATAAAAGTGCCTGGAGTAAAGCGGCTGAGAAAGCTGATCAGTGAAATACCTGTTCATACCATGTAAGACATATCTTGCAGTCTACACTCTTCTTTATGCATCTAAAGATCTTAATCTATTCAATGTTTCATATTACAGCAACTCAAAGGTAAAAACCATTGTTTACAACATCATGTTGTGTCAGGTTACAGCGATGAGTCTTAATAAAAGCAAAGAGAAACATGCTATAGCACAAGCTATCATTAAGGCTTCAACAAATAACTCAACAATTGAAACATTTTCAGCTCCATTTCAAATTTGACATCAGACTACAAGTTAACTCTTGCAGCGTTGCGTCTGCCCTACAGAATTTAATCATTTTGTTAAACAGCTCATTAAAGAACTAATAAAGCCTACAGAAAAGTACACATTTGTTTCTGGTATTAAAGCTTATATTATTTAACCAAAGCAGTCATTACAACAACCACAGAGACTAACCATTATTTTTGGTTAGTAGTTTAATGAATCTGAGCAAAAATCTTTGCTTTTTAAGTTCATTGTGTTCAGAGACGTTGATTTTATCCAGTTAAAAGAAAAGAAATGAAGAGAATAACTTGCACAAGAAGGAAAAGAAGCACAAAGGAAAGAAAACTTTGTAAGCACACTGTGACCTCGCCTACAGGGAAAAGGGGAAGGAGAAAAGCATAATAGCAGCGGGTCCTTTAAGAGTGGCGGCAGTAATTGCTGGGATCTGAACTCAGTCACTCAGATACACAGCTAGTCAGTCTGGCGCCAGTAGTATGCAAACTGTATATTATCACCACTCCTTCACCTAAATAGCATGAGGGGACCTCCTTAGGACAAAAGGGCTTTTAAAGCGCAACTTGAAACTGATCTCATTCGAAAAGTATAATGCCTGGCAAAATAAAAGGAAAAAGTTTTTGTGCACTTCAAACCAAGCTTTCTGCCACACATACATATTCTGTTTTATTCTATAAAAGCTCTTACATATAAGCTAGACAAGCAGTTTATTCATACATAATTATAAAGTTAAACTGCATTTGAAACATGCTTTAACACAACTTGTTTTGGGGCATGTTCTGAGTTGATTAAAATGTCTTTCAATTAAAATCTATTGCATGTATTGAATGTTATTCTCATATGATTGCATTTTTCTTACTTCCACATTTACAAACAATGAAAAAAACAGTGATTAAGGTCTTGATTCAAAGCCCCCCTTCTTGAATAGCATGAAAGAAATACCAGCTCTATCGGGCCACGCATGAGCGCATGTGAGCTATGTCTACTACGAGCCTTAGTCCCAATATGGGGTATGTGCCCCTCTCCCTCTTCTTACAATTCATCTTGCTAGTTTTAGTGGAAAGAAACTCACCACACATAGCATGACATCCACTTCAGCAGGGGGAACAAATTCCCTTCTCTGTCTCTCTAACAGCCTATTCAAACCAACAAACACTGAGGTTTATTAGTAAACGTGGAGTTCTAATCAATCGCTTATCAAGTTGGACAGTATGGTGGGACATGAGGCCCAAATCGACATCAGTTTCCCACATATACATGCAATAAATTCTGATATTGTTGGACTTATGACTTTGAAGAGCGTGTCATGGCCAGCTGGCTCTAGTAAACATGGATGTTATGGAAAATCCACCTCCTGTGCCAGTGAGGAGACAGAAATACTGACGCTTGCATCTTTACACATGATACCACGCCTTGTCATCGGGTCAGCGGGGTCGAGTGGCCCAGCGTTTAAGGTTTGCCAAATCACAGGCCTGTCCCCTGCCAAAATTGAATCTGTCTAATATAGGTCAGGGGGGTTCAGCCATAGATAGCTCATTGATTGTGGAAATGAAGCGCAAAGCCTCCACCACAACACCAACTGAACTGACCTATGGCACCAGGTTCAAACCTCTGAGTGAGTGTATACAATCATATACTTATATCATACAGTGTTGATGGATCGGCCTACCTGCCAATAACCCTAAAAGAAACAGAGGTAAGAACCAAACAAGGCTTTACTGACAATCACTCTGAAGGCACTGACATATTCAGACACATGAAAGATGTCATGCACAGTGTGTAATTGGGGAATTTATAAAAGACTTAAACCTAGAAGAGTTGTAATGATAGCAGCAGTCCAAACAAACACTCTTCTTCACTGAAAGGCGTTGCAGGCCAGTGTGAGTGATGCTCCTGTGTAGAATCAAACTGCTGGAATACAACTTTCTGGGCAACTAAAATTTTCAGAAGTGGCAAACATAGTCAAATGATTTAATATCTTGCATTTATTTTGGCATTTTTCCTCAAATATACTTAATTCGGTAAAGATTACATCAGAATAACACCAAACTGGGTTATGTTTTTCAGATCTACCTTAGCTCATATCCTTTGCTCAAAGTGATTTTATTATTGTTCACCTTGCCATAAGCATGACTTTAGTAATCATTAACTATTTAATCAAACGGCCAGCCTTTCTCTATCTCTCTGTATGAAAGTAAGCCAAACAATACCAGACAAATAAAACAGGGAGATAGGGACAGATTCTCTGAGCATATTTCAAGGCCGTTTACAGTTTTACAATCTTGAAAAGTTCATTTCTGCCATGTTAACTATCAAGATGACCTATTCAGTGCGCCTTTTAATCATGTGGCCGAAATTAGACATGCAAATGGACAAAATAGGTCTAATCGCTAAAATGTATCTGCAGGATTTTCTTGTATATTCATAGAACACAGGCGCATTCAAAAGTAGAGATGGCATCCTAAATCAGGTGTACCTAAACTTTTTCAGGTCATGGACCCCCTCAATAGATGCACATTAGACCATGTACCCCCAATTTGAGAGGATTTTGTCTTAAGGAATCCCTCTCTCTCTCCTTCTTCTTAGTATTTTTTTTAGGTTTGAAGATGACAACGTTTTCATAGTCAATCAATGATTGAACAATAGTCTATAAATTACAATCAATCAAAACGACAGACCCTATTTATTCCCTTGAATGTCTCAAGGAACCCTAACAGTTCCCGGACCCTGGTTTGAAAATCACTGTCCAAAATGAAAACTTATAGGAAGCTACTGTTCAAGGTAAGAAAGTAAAATGAAACCAATGCTGGAAAAACAAACAGTATAGACACAGATGGAATCTGTTAATGGACTACCTTGGCAGCATGTCGGCAGGCCTGTACAGTTTTCAGACAGACAGTGATGCTCTTACCTGGCCCACAGAGCCGGCTGTAGTGATAGGGGTTGCAGCATACTGTTGGACTATCCAGGGCCCCAAAGCTCTTACACTCACAGAGCGGTTTGAGCTGTGCAGGGTGCTGGAGGTCGGACCAGCGGTACAGTTTACACACAAGCAGCTGTGGGGATGCCACATGGCCGCCCAACCTCAGCTCTGTCCGGGAAATCATAACACAGTCGCTGGGCATCCCTCCTCTGGACTCCACCGCCTCCAGTAAGGTATCCAGCGCCTTTTCCTTTAGCCTTTTTAAAAGAGAGTATGTGGCTGACTTCAGTTCTTGCTCCAACACCGTGCGTGGCATCGCCTCCTGCGCCTCCGGAGAGCCGCTGTCCCGCGGACCTCCGAGGCTCCTCAGCACGAAGTGACACGACCCTGGATCCCTGGTACCCTGAGCCGTCTCTGGACCCCTAAGCTCGGAGTGGTCCCGATCTTTAAATAAGCAGCAGGTCACTGTCCTGCACTCTCTGTCCTGTATGGAGCGGGGGCTCCCCTGTTCTTGGACGCACACCGCACCCCCATCTTGGTCCGACGTGACCCCCAAGCCGCTGCTCTCCACGGGGCTCCGGGCGCCCACACCCCCTATGTCCCCAACAAGAAGAGACCCGCTAGGGGTCATCGGTCTGAGCTCCGTTTTGGGAATCTTCTCTGGGTTGTTTCCGAACAGATCGTCCCTACAGCCCTCACTAGTTTTGCCATTTCCATCTTCCCCCTCTGTATCTGGGATCAAACGGCTTCTCCAGAGTCGCCGCACAAGACCTGAGCGTTTCGTCCTGAACATACGACAACTTGAAAATCTATAAGGGGGTTTTATTCTTGTACGGATATCCGAATATTACACACACCTCTCCGGTCGTTGCAAAACATTAATGTCTGTGAAATGCCGTGCAGTGCATGCACAGCCGACTGACGAGCATTGGTGGCAAAACCGCAACATTAGACTGAAGGCGATTTTGTTGCATCTACAACAACAAAATCGCGCAATAAATGCACTGCAGCATTCCGATCAAAATGCATTCATGTAGCTGATTTTACTGTAAATAATGACTTACTATCCAGGATCGCTGCGGAATCGGCTGTTTATATGCTTGTTACGAGCGAATAAAAGAAGTAGGATACATAATAACATAACATAATATACTTAGTAACATAATCCAAAACCAGCAGCCTTCAACCCGACACGCCAACTCGCAGCCTCAAACAGTTTCGGACTTTTAACAACCTCAAATCTACTTTCTACACCGGCACGTAGAGCATGAGGTACTTCGAGGCGATTTAATCCCAGGAAAATGCACTGGAAGTCAGGATCCTTGTCGTCTTCTTCAGATGTCAGTGCACTTCTTTTTCTTTCTTTTTACAATCCCAACAAAATATCCATGCGAGCTGGAATTACATGAGGAGGATCAATCCGGTCCTGCTTCTCTACTCAGATCTAAACCAAACTGCAGCCCCGATCCCTTTCTTTCTCCGTTTCTCTCTCTTTTTCTTTTTTCTCCCCCCTCTTCCTCACACACACACACTCTCCCTCACACACACTCACACACACAGCGCACATACACACACACACACACACGCACACACGGGGCCCCCGAGGAGAGCGGTGGAGCCATTGGCTGACTACCATCATGTGCTAGTCTAGACACTTTGGCGGCTGTGAGCTGCACTGATTGTTGCGCAAACAAGGTTTCAAGTTTCTTAACTCTTAAAGGCGAAACACCCACCTCTAATTTTTAAGTTTAAGTTACTAAAACTTATTTACATGTAGGCTGCCTGGTAGGATGTATTTGTTATTGTTATGAGCAGAAAAAACAGCAACAGAGGAACTTTCATGCAGAAGAGTATTGCTGTTTTTTTTCATTTCCCCACTAAAAAGTCAGTTAATTTTATTTTTTTAATGGGGACACTAAAACAGTCATTAATTGTAAACTGCATTATTTTGACACACATCAAATAAGTATTTTTAAGATTTTTAAGAAAAGTAAAGATAAAGCAAGACCAAAACAAGTAATAAGACATCCTGCCAGTCATTAGTCCTCCCCTCCTTTAAAAACAAAACAAAGTACCACAATGGCCTTACTTTACTGATGTAATGACTTTAGTGAATGACTTCCCCAAGAATAAAAGACTTGTGTAACCGCTTTCAGTTTAGCATTTAAAAGTAACCTGTAATGGAGGATTTTGCAGTGGACACAACTTTAAATATACAGTATGTTTAAGCAGGACTATTGGTATTGTATTGATATCGCCATTGCTATAATAAGTAGGCAATGAAAAAAAATCTATCCACTCACCTACAACATCTTCCAAGTGAGGAATCAGAATAATAAAGTGATTTTATTTTTTGTGTACCTAACAATAAAACTAGACAAAGGGGACTAAATCAAACTAAAGCTGTTAAAAAGGCAAAACACAAAAATTAATCTTAGAAAATCACTATTTGAACCTCTAGTCAAATACATTTGTAAAAAGCACCAAGATTTATGTACAATGTTATGTTTGTAAACAGGAACATCTGAGAAGCAGGAGTCAAATTCTTGCCCAACACTAGAGCTTGAGTGTGATTCCTGATAGTGGTTGTTCCACCTTGGTTGCACATTTAATGAACACAATCACTAGCGTTCACTTTCGAGAAGCTAACGCAGGTTCACATCTGCGTCACTGCACTCGTGACTCCTACTGGTGAGTTTAGCCAGTGTTATACTTTCCTCGTCCGTGGGTGCACAAGGGTCTGCCAGGGTCCGTGTGATGTAAATGTGTCATCAGAAGTTGCGCGGACATCCACGTACCCTCAATCTGTTTTTGACGATGATCTACTGTGCTTGTGAGGAACATGTTCTCCAAGCACACTCCAGAAAGTTGTATAAACACAACTAATAGGCATAAATGGTGTTTGCAGCTCTCTGTGTATGCTTTTTTTTAATGGCATCAGGGGGGCATCTGGGGAAGATATATCAGCTAATATTCACCTTTTTAAAACATAAATGAAGAAGATAAATACATTTTTAGGGAAGGAACACTTAGTTATTTGCTATTACTTATTTGTTTTTAATAAAGAAATGTGATGTGCTAAAGGGGACATTTTTTTCTTTGTAAGACAAATCACCATATTTAATGGAGACACCACTTCTATATAACTTCAAACATATATTTGCCATTTCTGAGTGTTTACATCCTTCACAGGGAAGTAAATACTAAGCAGTGATGAGGACTGCAGTGCACACAGAACTGGGTTTTACAAATTGAAAGAAAATACAGGTCAAAAGATATTACTATTATTATTTTTTTTAAACATTATTTTCATCCCATTCAGGCGACTCAGCCAGAGAGAAAAACTAATGCGCAAAGGTTATGGGAAAACATTTTGGTCTATGTGCTCAGTAGCTCTAATCAGAATGAATGGGTTGCGATGTTTGGATCCGTCATCCATTGTTTAATACATCCATGAGGTAAATAACTTGTCACTCCATAACAATGAAAAATAAAACAAAACGTTTTAGGTGTAATGCAGTGCCAGTATTTGCAAGTGAACTTGAGAACAAATGTAATTTTTAACCACTAATAAACTTTTGCTCTGTAAGGATTTCCAGTAAAAAAAAAAAAAAAAAAAAAGGCATGAAAATAGTAGAAAGTAGTAAAGTAAAAACTTGCGAGTGCGTATGAAAGGAGAACATGAAGAGGCCTCTGCTGGGTTTATGGTAGCACTGTGACATAACAACACAGTTTAAGAAAGCAGACTGATATATTTTTCATAGTTAAACCCTAAATAGTCTTTGCTTTTTACAGGATTCCTGGTTATTGCAGCAGCCTTAGGTGACAAAACAAAGAAATGACAAGTCTGACCTTTCACACTTTCAGAGACAGCAGTCTTCATGTTGGCTGGAGACACAACAGGTGAATTCTTGCTCACTGACGTTTCCACGTGTCTGTCTCCACCTTATCTCATGTTTCTTGTCTTCTCCGGGCAAACAGTAAATAACAGGGAACTCCTATTTCTACTCTGATTCTTACCAGCTCCTTACTATTGTAGCCACATGTGTACTCAGTGCTGATTTGCTGAACATTTCTGCAGAAGACAGCCAAAAATTTATATTAGTAACATTTTTAATATTTGTTGTCATGGCCACAAAGCTCATTTAAGTATTACTGATGGACTAAAGTTAATTTGGTCTTGTAAGAGTTAAAATATCCTGGCACTGAAATCAGTGAAGCAAAGCCACTCCCCGAGATGTATTAACATGATCCAAGAAGCAGAAGTTCAAGAGTAAGCACTGCTGATTGGCTGAAAAGCCTTGAGGCCTTGCCCCTTAGTGAAAAAAGTCACGCCCGTTATTGAATTTGTAAGGACTCATGAATGAAATGTTGAAGTATTTAACTGGCAGTGATGTGCCAAAAATAAAATTCCACCTACACAAAATTCTTCACTAATATTATTCATATAACACATCTATTTCATTATAATTCTCTATAATTTAAACATGTATGTTCTTTAAATGGTTTTGAAGTTGTTTCAATAATTAGTTACAAGCAGAATCAATGAATTAAAATACGAGTCATAGATATACTGAAAATAAAAACTGTACTGTTTGTTTCAGGATTTGACCAACAAGCTTTATACTGTACTAACTCACACTAACACTAATAGCAAATCATGGTTAACTATTAATAAGTGCATAATAAAGATTTAATAAACATTAATAAGGATTGTTCACACTTAAGATCTGGTGCCCCCAACATTCATTGCAAACTGTTAGTAAGTGTAGTTAACTGTTAATGAGTACATGGTTACCTGCTAAAAAAGTATGATGAAATTTTAATGAAGCAACAAGAAAAGCTTTTTAAAAGTTTAACAATGACATATTAGGTAAGTAAGTTGAACCCAATCCATGTATTTGTAATGCTATTTTAACAATTACATTATTATTATTTACTTAAACAGTCTATAAAGTGTGATGAAGGTTCTTATAAGTGCTTATAAATGTCTTATAATCTAACAATAAACATGTTTATTGTGCTATTCTTAACATTTATAGTCTTATTAACACATATTAATGTTAAGAAGCATTTTATAAGGACCTTATTACCTACTAACCAGCACTTATAACATTTTTTGTAATGCACACTCACTGTCTTCACTAGGACATCTCTGAAGCTCTCAGGGTTGCACCAGTGGAGACGCAGCAGCAGCAGAGTGTGCCAGTGTCTGAACTGGAATCAGGTTTCCCTGGCAGCCTCAGGGCTTTGGGGCAGAGGGAGGTTACCGAGGGTGGACATGGAGGCCCTCATGCCTGCACTCTGTTAGAGGCACCTGTTGCAAATGCATTCCCCTTTGTAACTCAATCACATGTCAGACAAGGAAAAGAAAACTGTTATTACAGAGTACCGCTTCATTTAAATCAGTGTCATGCAATTTTCAATTAAGTCAAAGGAAAACCCAGCTGGCTCATAAGTCACCGAGGCTGTCTGCTCTGCTATCCCTGCTGCTGCTGGAACTGATTCACGTGAGACAAATGTCTGAAAGCATCAGGAGCACGCAGACATTTTAGATGCTTCAAATCGGGTGCAGCATAAGTTACATACAGATGATCCAGTGACCCTGTAAGAGGGTCTTGACTCGGTCACTGTTACAGTGAGTTAACTATAGAACCTGCGTGAATATCTAGAATAATTTGACAATTAGTCAAAGTTGCTAAAATAGAACCAATGTATGACCCCCGACAAACCTTTGCTCACATAGCCTCCCAACTTTCTACAACAAATTAAAGTATCTTGACACAGATCAACCTTTTTCCAGCACTTAGCTCTTTGCAATAAAGAATGCGATTTTTAGACCTTTGTGACTTTTTTATTTGAAGTATTCCACTTATGCAAATATTTGGGTGAGGTGCAGCACTGAGAGAGATTACACAGGTATAAATCAAGAGGATATCGTGCAAGAGGAAGAAGACAGTTTTATGCTTTCAGGTAAGGTTAGAGATTGTAGACTGATTGCCCGGTGTAGGGGTGTAGGGGTATGTGGTGAGGTAACCAATAAAGACACGTTTTACTGCTTTTGAAGAATCCAAAAATGCAACTCTGATAGAAGAGAACATAAATTTTGCAAATTCAGAGGTATTTACTTTTGCGAACATGAACATTAGATTAGAACAGCAACGATTAACCGATTATTGATCGACTATTAAATTAATCGCTATCCATTGTGATATTTAACGAATCATTTTGAGACTTTTCTTTTTAAACAAATAATGTCCACATTCTCTGGTTCCATCTTCTCAAATGTGAATATTTTCTGGTTTCTTTACTCCTCTATGACAGTAAATTAAATATCTTTGGGTTGTGGACAAAACAAGACAGTTGAGGACGTCATCTTGGGCTTTGGGAAACACTGACCAACAAACAAGTAATCAATTAATTGAGAAAATAATTGCCAAATTAATCGATAATGAAAATTGTTAGTTTGAGCCTTACATTAGATAATAATATTTTTTTCATTTTGTTGTGATTTTCTGTCAGTGTATGGAGTTCTGTACTTTGCACAAATGGCTGCTTATAATTTGGAGAGAGATCCAACAGTTATTTTACTGTAGCACTCAATGCAAAAGACAGTCAATGACTTACATGTAGTGAAAAAATATGGCTCAGAAGAAACAAACCAAACGTTCACTCTCAATACGGCTTTTGCCACCATAGGATCTCCAACATGCTTGGAAGTGGAGGGTGAGCGGAGATGTTTGCAGTCTGCAAACTCACCACTACATGCCGCTAAATCCCAAAAACTGGTCCTTCAAAGTATATCCGAACTGTTTTATAATATTCTGTAATACATTGAAGCTGTTTGACTAAATATATTTATTTATATATAGATTAATAGATATACATTTATTCTGACAGTTACTGAGGTCCATTATGTACGTTCATCAGTGAAAAAGTCTGGTCCAATGGCAGACACTTGAAGCCGTTACAACTAATAACTATACATTAATCAGTTAATATATAGCCTTCTGTTTGTTTAAGTATCGTATGTTTTTTGGAGATGCTCTCCAAAACTAAACTCTGTCAGCATGTCACAGCTTGTTATTCTGATTGACAATGCCAATAAAGTTTGTTCAAAACAAATGAACTTCACTGACAGGACTTGAAGGACACACTGAAGCACAAGCAGAGTCTAAACAGAAGTCTGTCGCTGGTGCGCTTTTCAAGATTTGCAAGGGGTAACTCAAACAGCTAGTTTCTGCACATCCTTCCACCACAAATCTTTGATGTAATATCTTCTTATTTTAATTTATTTTAAATATACTATTGTTACACTGGTTGTTGTGTCAGTGACTCATCAGATTGGTTCTCTTGACAGACAGCACTCTAAATACTGTGTTCCCCCTTCCTCTACTGTTGATGCAACACAAAACTCTGCAGGTACATCAGCTCAAATGATGCGAGTTTAAAATCACAAAAATAAAAGCTTTGCTGAATCATCACTTAGTCTAATCATGTTAATTGGCGACACAAGACACCACTTAATTCCTGACACTGTTAAATTATCAAATATATACCAAACTTTTACAGCATTGAGAAGCTCCTATGTGGAAACATTTTGTGGTAATCAGACAGAGTTGATTTTTTTAAAGTGATTTCTGTCATGCATTTGAATTCAAATGTTGCATAGTTAACGCAGAAATGTCAAGCCAACCATTGCTTAAAATAGGATTGAGGCTATCTCTCTGAAATGTTGCTGTGGCAGCTCAGTATGAATGTACAATCTTTTGTACCACATGATGGCCATGTGCTCCACTGTTACAGTGCAATGAAAACCACTATGGCTTATACATAGAACAATTTGTGGTTCTACAAAGAACTTCATGGTTTTAAATTGGACAATTACTAGCTATACAGATTCACAATTGGTTCCTGTAGCAGCAAAGAGACAAATTTTCAAGAAGTTCTTGAGACACTAATGATTCTATAAAGCTCCATTTGAAGAACCTTTGAAGATTCATCATTCTTAAAAGTGCAATTTAAAAAGCCACCAAAACCATCTGGCTCTTTTTTAAAATTGAGAAATCAAAGTTTAGGCATTTGAACTTTTCATCCTATCCGAGCCCTACTCTACTAATGTGTGCTGCATGTGTGAAAGTGTGTAAGGAAAGACTTCTTCAAAGAGTAAGAGGTAACTGAGTACGCGGATCTAAAACAGGGCACAGCTGTTCACACAGGCCTGTCCCCTGGCCTGCCCCTCTCCCTGTGAAGGTCCAGGCCCATGCACCCCTGGAGACCCCTGGGTAATAATGCAGTGGTCACGCCAGCCCAGCTCCCAACTGACGCTTCAGACAGAGTGGGCGAGCAACTCACATTAAAGCCTCTAGAACTTTGGTTTAATTGCTTGTAAAAATGCATATATGATATCAAAGTTTAACATACACAAACATCTGAAAGAAAATAAATGTTCATAACTGTAAGAAAACCTAGTTAAAAAAACCCCCAGCTTATTTTGCTTAAGAACATTTCTCAAGACTGTGTAGGTGTGGTTGACATCTTTCTCAAGAGTAGCAGCATGGAAGCTAAGCAGTGTACAGCGGTGGACAGGGTCAGTGGTAAAACATATTAGCCACCCAAAACAATGACCATCCAAAAAAATAAATTTTATGTGTAGTTCAATAATAAGTTGATGCTCTATTTAGAATATTTTCATCATGTTACTTTGCCATCAAACAGCCTTTTCCGGCAGGGAACTGAAGCCACCGTCTATGCTCTCTTCAAGGCCACCAGACTTTTTTGACAAAACCAGTAATTTTACCATAACGCCAAACATGAGAGTTGCTGGAACTGAAGCGGTTATATCACTTCAGACTCCCATGACAAAACAGTCATTTTACCTTGCACAACATGAGAGTTGCTGGTCTACCACTGCCTTCATCAGTTAGTTTGTTTGTTATTGTGTGACTTTGGTTTTTTAACACGTTAGTTTGGATGGTTTGCTATGGATTGAGGCAGTGGTAGACCAGGAACTACTGAGTTGTGCAAGGTAAAATTAATGTTTTTGTCAAAGGAGTCTGGAGTGGTATAACGGCTTCCCAACTGTCGTTGCGGGTCAGACTCAAAGAGGCAGATTAAGCAGGCGCAGAGATTTTTTTGCACTCACTTGACAGACAACAGACCTTGTGGATTTTATTATGATTGGTTCGCAGAACAAATTGAAGAAGGCAGGTGGTAGAGTGGGTGCTCTGCAGATCGCAAGGTTGGTGGTTCAATCCTCACCCCCTCCCCCGGCCACAAATCGCAGTGTCCTTAGGCAAGACATTGTACCCCGGTACCCCAGCCACTGGGGATGCACAAGCCAGTCCGAGACCTGGATAAACGGGTAGGGTTGCATCAGGAAGGGTGTGCTGCATAAAAAAGCCAATGCCAAATCAAATGTGCAGATTCATATTGTGCTAGTCTGTGTGTGAACGGGTGGTCAGCTGTTAACTCTTTCCCTGCCAGTGTTTCTTTTTTTAAGTTACCAGCCAGTGCCGACATTTTTGAAAATTTACTGAAAAAAACATCCAGATCTTTGACAAACTAGCTCTGTATAGCAGTTAACTATTAGTGCTTAAAACCTCATTAGTTCAGAGACTTCATGTCTGTGACTAACAGCATTCAAACCAGGCTTCTAATCCAAAATTAAGCTGTTATTAGGAATATGGCATACCATATTAATGCCAACATGTGCCACTGGGAACTGAGGTGATGCTGCAGTCACAATAGAGATACTGGTGTCAAATAGTCAACAGTGCCATTAAAAGCATTAGCCTGTGATGGAAGCTGTCTTTCAAGCCACACAAAGTGTCTGTTTAATTTGGTTAGGGGGGAACCAGTTTGGAGAGAACATGCTCAGTCCCAGAGCAAATTTGTGGTGATGAAATATGGGCCTAATTAATCTGTAGTTTATTTGAAGGTGATCTCAGCTCTCTGGCTCCCTAATTGATCAACTGTGTTAATGTGCTCTTTGGAGAATACATTAATGTTAGACTGCCTGGCTTGCTAGTTCATGTCATGGGGGTAGTTCTGATTATTTGAAGTGGGGGTATGTGGAACTTATTGATAGTCAGTGTATAACCTACGACAGATGGCAATCGGCAAGCCCCCAGTTTGGAAAGTTCGGTGCAGTAAGCTCAGCAATAAACTGCTGCACACAGGGTCAGCAGTAGGGGTGTGCCAATACATCGATTCTTAGATGCATCGCGATGCGACACGTGACGATCAATAACGATTAACAAATGTTCAAAAATCGATTATTTTCCATGATAGCAAAATCACAGAAACACAACCGCAGCACCTGAAAATTGGCCGGAACGAGCCGCGCGGATAGTTTTAAGGGACGGACTCATAACAGACTGTTAGCCAACACGGCGGCAGCTAACTCGCTGGCTACTGTCACTAAACGCGAGGTTCACTCTTCAGGGTTGAAATTAGGGGCACAACGGATTGCATTTGATCCGTATTCCGTACGGTTCGGCACGCATTTGATCCGCGAACTACGTGTGAGCATCATAGTTTTACTGTCACTGTTACTTTTGTATAAGTCATAATACCTGAAATCTCAATGCAGAGTTGCAGTGAAAAGACAGAAGCTGCTGTGTGCAGTGCATCTCTGCGAAGAGCGACTGATTTAAAATCCGTCACATCGTCTTGAGTGAAATCCAGATTACAGCCATATCAGTTACTAGGTTTTTGTTATTGTGTGACTTTAGTGATTTAAAGGGATAGTTCAGATTCACCATAGTCACACAATAACTCAAACAAACTAACATATGAAGGCAGCAGAAGTCTATCAACTCTCTTTACTGTTTTTGCCGATAAAATCAGGTTTAGCAACAGATATCAACATTTGTCTTGTATAACAGCAGTTTCCTGATGGAAAAGGCTGTCTGATGCCATGGTAAAACTGTGAAAATGTTCCAAAAACTTTTTTAGTGCCTCAAATACCTGTCCACCTGTCCACAGCAGTTCATTGCTCAGCCTCCGTGCTGGTGCTCCCCTCTGCTTCTCTAAAGAGTGGGTACGTCGACCGCAACCTACTGTAGGTGATACACCGACTATAGCACCTGACTAAAATACCTCATACAATTCAACTTCAAATAATCCGAGCTCTCCCTTTAACAACTGAATCTTTAGCAAATGTACCAAAAAGAAAGGTTATGCACAGGCACACTTAACAGTGTAGTTTATAGTAATATTTTTGATATTTTTCTATGATCACCAATGCCCAGTTTCTGTTTACCAGTTGATACTATCAACAAAATCATTTTTTCACAGTATTAGTTCAAACGCGAATTTCCACCAAGACGTGTGAGATCTGTTCTCTTTTCTGACTTGCTGCGTATAAAGCGACAAGCAAAATGTGTGGTTATAATTACTGATTTCATGGTTGCATTTGGGCATGGTATAAATGGTATCAACTGTACCTGGTAATATTTTCTAACAGACTTAATTGGGAAACTGTGTTGTAGTATGATCTAATCTGAGTTTATAAACAAATTTTAACACAAGCGTTTTAAAAAGAAAGAAAAGTAGACTAAATAAAATGGTTCAACAGTGAGGCAAGAGTGAACCCTGACTGACACGGCTCTTGAGGATCAAGGCATTGCAGAGATTGCAACGTGGTTAACATTTCCAAAGAGCTCAAACTATGGAAGAGTGGCAGTTTCAGGAGTTAAGGGCACTTAAGAGAGGTGTGGTTTGGGGAAGGTTAGATTTCTAGATACATTATATATGTAGAAATCTACCATCTGTAAGCCCAAAACCAAAATACTTCAAGATCATAAGCTATTTAGATCAATGTATTGCCTGTTTTTTGCAGAACAAGGCTGCATTTCTCCAACACACATGAAAGAATTCTATTGCTCACATAATTATCCAAGTTACATAATCATTTCTTTGCAGAAAAATCAGGTATTAAACAGTTGCATACCACATGTACACTCCAATACAACTTACGTAAACACTACAAAGCTATAACCCATTGTCTGTTTTTACTACAATGATTCAGTGATGTTTTTGTATCATGAAACTAGAGGGAGAGAAAATGGAACAGCCGAGGGGAAAGAAGTATGGTTAAATCTTTAATTGGAGGCAATTTGATTCATTTAGCTGTGTTGGAGACAAGGAGTCCGGGGAGACAGTGCTTGAGGCAGTGTTTTTGTCATCTTCTTTTTGTATCAGTCAAAGTAATTCATGTCCCCAGGGGCCGGCTGTCAGTAGCAAGGCTCCATGAACACATTCCTTCTGATCCAGGCCATTATCGGCCCATTCAGCAGCACTGGAGCCTGCTTACGTGGGCCTCTCTCCGGGCTGACCTCCTGGGCCCTCGCCTGGGCCTGACTCAACACTCCCACTAATCCACACCTCAAAGACTACAAACACAAACTTAGATTAAAGTCTGGGGATGGAGTAACAACCAGCCACATGAGCATAACATGATCTCCACACAATCCTGCCCATAGTCTGCAGTCCACACGCGCACACACACACACGCCCACACACCCCCACACACTGTAAGAAATAATTAAACTAATGTTCTCTGCTGTTTACAGTAAGGTGCTAATAACTACAACGACTGCAGTGCTTTAAAGACAATAATACTCTACTCATGAATCAGAAACATTCACAAATCATTTTCATCAATGACACTCTTTCACTCCCAAAAACAAGACGGTAACTAAATAAAAACTAATTTGATGACATGATGATGACAAAATTTACCACAAAGTGTACTGACAATGTTGTCAATAAATAAAAAACAAGATGAACATGTTAGTGATGGACAAGTTGGGAAGAGAGAGGGAGAGTTTTGAGTAAAAATATTGATTAATCGTCACACAACATTTCTGAATATTTGAAATTGTTTCAATAGTCATTTTCTGCAATATTGATACACCTACCATCTCCACTTTCTCACTCTCTCTTCACTCCAACATAAAGTTTATACTATTAACTTTACTTAATTTCTAAGATTACTTAATGAGATAATTTAATTTTTTTAAAGGCCTGATCTAATCAAAAAATGACTGTTTCCAAAAGGATTAGGTTTCTCTTATCACGTTATAGCACTGTTATATTTAACATTTAATAAAAATCTAAAATTTTATGCCCTTAATGTGTCAGGTTTTCCCCATGGTACTGAAAATGGCATTGAATATTTAATATTTTTCAAGATATTGTATTGAAGTCAGCAGCATGACAACTACAGAAAAGGTCCAGTCAGAACTGATCTCTATGTGTGTGTAAGATAATAAATGTAAAGTTTAATTGTCTTCAGACTGAAACAAATATGTAACAAAAATAAGTACACATGTGAAGAATTGTAATATACTTTATATTACACAGATGATCAGCAAGCTGCAAAAGGACTACTGCACACTGTCTAACTTAAAATATATCATTTATTTGTGACGTTTCGGTGCTGGACGTTCATCGGGCAAAACCAGGCCGAGTGTGCAGGAGTCCTTTTGCAACTTTTTGGCCTACTCTCTCCAACGCACCTGTGTTGTCTAATAGATGTGCGAAGTATTTCCTTTGTTCTAAGACAGATACTTAATGTTAATGTTAATAAGTTAATAGATGTTTCCTCCTGGAGTATACAATGAGTTTGGTAATTCTAGAGAAATTTTTAAATTATGCATTACACTTTAACTACACCTGTTTCACTACAGTCAACTAAAATCTTTGAATATTTAGATTAAACCCAGAATAAAATCAAAACAATTCAGACGGCTATAAAATTCTCTGGAAACATGAAGACAAACCTGAGGAAAATGACTGATGCTAATAAAACATTCCCCCCCTATCAGCATTTTTTAGGTGATGATAGACACAGACTGCATCTTATGCCCTTAAAATACATTTAATTGCATTGTCTCTGCTGTGTGATTTCATCTTAATCACCGTTACATTCCTTTTGGCTGCAAATTAGAGGCGTGTCTAAGAGCAAAGGTAACAAGCCCTGTGGTGGGAGGCACACCCTGTCTCGACCAAACACAACCCCCACTCTCCTTATTATTGTTTTGGAAAATCTCCATTTGGTTGAATGCTTTAATGTCGATACACAACATAATCACGGGCTGTCATATCTAAGTGGTACCACAGGTTCTCTTGCGTGGGCGCCATCTTGCCCTGGGGGTCCGAACTATCCACAGGGGACTTTCCTGTTGCAAGCTGCCTCCATCAAGCCCACACTTAACAGCACTCTCATTGAAATGTATTAAACCATAGCTGATGTTATGTATTTTTAATATGCTGCTGTAATTTACCTACAGTAAAGAGGAGCTGACTGCAATTATAAAATTATAACTACCACAGAATTATAATTGGCTGCATATTTGCACTCACTTCATTGGAACTGTCTAAATGTGCCTAATGCATTCATAAATTTCATGTAGGACTGCCTGCGGCCTGCATACAAGCAGAACAAAAATGAAAATACTGTTCCAGAAGACAAGCACTCAAGCCAAAACCAACTGGCAGTAAGCGAATTTTCACACCTCAGGAAGATATCATACTCCCACACTGGCACGACATTCACATGCAAATGCTCAGGAAAGTTTGTATTCTCTCCATCCAGATTAGTCATAACTCATTATTTCCATGTTGAAGCTTGACAAAAGGGAGCATGGTGTTTTGAGAACAACAAATTTCAACCATGAATACACTGTTCACTGGTTTCAGTTTATATTCTGAGAGGTTCTCTTGTATATCTGTTTTTACTACTCTGCACCAACAGTGGCAGTATACTGCATGAAGGCAGGAGGGGGCTGGTGAAACACTACAGAGAGCACAGGCACTTAGTGTGAACCACTGCACTTTTTAATGTTTCCCGAATGCTAGTAAATCTAACCCTCCTAAAATCCACAGTGAAACATTATGCCAAGTATGACATCACCTCTGCACAGACACATTTTATGATTTTTAACTTCATTTACAGAGACCAGGGCTGGGCAGGCCGCAGAGTCCAGTTTAAAACTCACTCGCCACACTGAATGTGAGACTAGTTTTGCGAGTTGAGTCATTCACTCCAGATCTGACTGACAAACTCAGAGAACATAAAAGAAGAGAAGAGAAGAGGAGGTGGGAGAGATCCGTTGCTGTTCTTTCATCGTAGTTTGTTGTGCTCGCATAAACATCTGCTAGTTTCAGTTTAGTTCAGTTGTGGTGGGGTTTTACTTTTTTAAATTTTTTTACACAGAGTAACAGTAAACAGTAAACAGTAAACAGTAAACAGAGTCAGACAAAGTCATGGTTGTCTCTTTCAGTTTGAAGATTATTCTGAACATTTTTGTTGGCCACACTGTGCTGCACTGATAGATCTATCAGATCAAGAAGTCGCTTTTGTCAGTAACAGTAAATACATCATCTCCAACGCTGTGGGTTTAATACGCTGCAACCTTTAGTCTAGCATTAACAGTATTTTTATAAAAAACTAAATTAAGTATGGGAGTGCAGGTAATATGCTGTCAGTCACCCCAGCGCACCGCAGAGCATGCGGGGCAGGTAACACACTGTAGATAGTAGATCTCCCAGCAAGAGAGACGCTCCGCGGTGTGCTGGGATTTTACACCTGAACTATAAGCAGGAGGACACACACTTTTACTTTCTGTTTGAAAATCGGATGTTTTCACATCACATATGATGAGGAAAGTCATTAAAATGTGAATCTTACTGATAAAATATATTCACGTTGGCTGATACAAGTTTAAAGTGGTGCTAAACTGGGAAAATAATTGAATCATCAAAGCTTTATATATACTCCACTGACAAAATTTGAAGCTATAGCCTCCACTGTGGCTGTAGAAACGTAAATAGGGCTGCAACTAACGATTATTTTCATTATCAATAAATCTGTCAATTATTTTATTTATTCATTTAGTTTCATAAGTTGTTACAAAATAGTAGCAAATACAAACAAGTTCTCAGAGCCCAAGTTGATTTCTTCAAATTGATTTTTTGTTTCAATGATATAAAACAAAAAAGCAGCAAATCCTCACATTTGAGAAGCTAGAACCAGAGAATGCTTTGAATTTATGCTTAATACTTACACTTAACAATTAAATGATTATAAACTGATTATTTTTTCAGCACTACACGTAAATAGGAATTGGACTGGATATTCAATAATTTGTTCATTTAGTGAGGGAAATAATCATGAGTTCATAACTACATGGACACATTTGACAGTGCTCACCGCTTGATGCCGCAGACATCCATTAACTGAGCAAAGCTACATTGCACACTGTGCAACATACCCTGTGATGACATTATTGCATGTCATTCACCTCCTCTCTCCCCTATTTCTTATCCCCGCTCTTCTGTGCACAAGCCAATTTTTTTTTCCAAAAATGCAATCATTCTTCTACACAGCTCGAGAAATTAAAGAGTGTTCATCAGTTGTGTTTTTTTTGAATCCCTCAGGCGACTATATGTCTCTGAATTTGAGAAGAAATTTTCTCTTTGTCGGTGCATTTTGAGGAGTATTTCCTGTTCTGTCAGGAACATGGATAATAGTGTTATTATTGTCCCTCCTCCATTTCCCTGTTCAAGGATGCTCATTAGAAGACCAACCAGCTAATCTGGTGTTGGGGTCCTGATAACTGCCTTGCTTGGCGTCACTCTTGTAAATTGCCGTGCCTCCCTGTTAAAAGCCGGCAGTTGATAGCGGTATCAGGAGACAGGCTGCATTGGGGAGACAGAGTGTCCGGCTCCAAATGACCTCCCAAAATAGACAAGTGCCTCAAGACCAGGGGCCACAGGCACCTCCAGCCGAAGCAAAGGAGCTCAGACAAGGCCAGGAAGAACATGTCATCAGAGTCATTGCTGTTAATGGCATGCAGATATTCAAGGGAGGCGGCAGACACTGAGTGACCCCAACCCTCAGCATTTAGTTCTCCCACTGAGCAGAGTCTTGCCACACCACAGACAGGTCAGACATGGAGCCGCCTGTACAGAGTGGGAGCCACTCACTACCACAGAGCTGATAATGATTATGGCCAATTCACTATCACTAACAGTGTAAGGCCTGCCTTGTCTCTCTGGCTGTGGTCAGAGGACAAGCACACAATGAAGCTCCCAGACCTGACTGACAAACTAAGATACAGAGAACCTCTGCGGCCTTAGGGCCTCTCTCCATACAGTGTTTTTTTTCTCAGTGCTAATGTCTTTTTTTCCCCATTTGTTACCATTGAGAGGAGAGTGTCTGCGGCAGTATGCAAAGGCGCTGGTGTCATCACCTTCACTTTTTTCAGGTAACCAGTCACATATTAGATAGGTCTTGTCACCCTGGCTACCAAGAAAATGGAGGAGAGTTTTTTTTTCATTCAACATGTCTCTGCAGAGAGAAGTTTTTTTTAAGTCTCTGTGGTTTGAAGTTTAGTTTCTCTCCACACTGGGCTGATGCGCCAAGTCAAACCAAGCCAGCATATTTGGATGGAAAAGGGCCATACGGGATCTTCTGGTTGGTGCTCATAGTGAAAATAATAAAACAATATAGATACATATAGATAATAAAAGCAAAAGGGGCAATGCTTGACTGAGCAACAACAGTGGTCGTAGGAATTTTCAAGATATTGTTGTCATAGAAACAAAAGCCATGCACAGCGTTTTTATTTTAACTACACAAACACTTCATGCCAGTGCGCCTTACTGTCAGAAAAAACTCTATGTGGACACAGACCCTTATGGAACAAACATCTTCAGACAGTTCCATATTTGCATGCAAATTTATCCACATAATCCACATGTAGCTAAAATATTTTAGTGAGCTTGTTTAAGCAGATTATGCAAAGTTGAGACAGCAGCCATGTCCAAAGGAACATGCTGTTTTCATTATGGAGCCTGTACTGTCTCTCTTCACCCAGCGACAGTGTGATTTAAGCCCTGCTGGTGCAACAGGGTCAGCTCTGTGACCCTGTCTTCCCCCAGTGATGATTTACTTGTGCACAGAGGGCACACTTTCCATTCTGCCCTGGCACCACCCTGGCTTAGGTTCTCCCCGAAGAGTTACTTATAAGAGTCACTTTTTTGCTCCTATACAGGAAGGCTAATTACCGTCCTTGATGCTACACTGCCACTGCCGGGGCCCATGAAGTAAATCAATAAGAGAGGAGAACAGGAGGCATTGAATCATAGACTGAAAACAAGGCAGCTCCAGTGTATCCTAGCTGGACCTGTGCAAGCCTCTGAGTGAGGCAGAGTGAGAGGAAGTGAGCGAATGATCCCTGTGAGTCCTTAAGCTTGAGAAGGAGCACATTGTTGAGAACGCTAACGGTAGGTTTAAAAATTCCTGACGTACCTGCAGCACAGTTACATTACAGATAAGTGAAATTCAATGTTCCATGGTGAATTACTAACTCAGCAGATCTACCAAGATTATAGCATGGACCGATTCCAAAAACATAGCAAAAGCTGTAACAAAACATATGGAATTCATTCTTCTGCGAATTCCTCTGCCGAGAGAGACAAGATTTATACCTAAAATCTGTATCATTTGGTGCAATGCACACAACAAAGGGGTATTAGCCTGGATTTTACAGTCCAAGACAATTTTTCAAGATTCAAAGGAAATGGCTCGTCTTTACGGCCTGTTAAGAACATGCACCTCTCACAAGAAGTACTCAAGACTAAAACTCTTGTGAGAAATTGTCATTGGAATGATTTCATCACATCTTTCATAGTAGTGTATATTGTGTACGGACAATAGGTTGCATGATAATGACACATCACTGAAATCTGGATTTAATGGGTTCAGAACTGAATGTTTCATTCCAGGTAATTATTTATGCTTTCAAGTCTGTACACTACCATGATGTAAAATAGGTTGTGAAATGTGTAACACTCATTGTTCAGAAGACTCTCAAAATCCTTTTGTTTTATGCTCGCCTGTAAGCTGGTAAATGCACTGCACAATATGAAGACTGATTGATATTATATTGATATATCATATCAAGACCAGATATCATCCTGTATTTTGGATATCATTACATTGTTATATGGCATACGTGTTGTGATTTCCTGGTTTTAAAGGCTGCATTATAATAATGCAGTGTAATTTTCAGAATTTATCAGACTGTTCTATCTGTTCTTATATGCCTTTACCCACTTAGTCATTATATCCACTTTAATGGTGATTATTTATCAAAAATCTCAGTATGTTAATATTTTGTGAAACCACCAACAGTCATCCCTACAATATTGTTGCAATATGGATAAATATCCATACTGAGGTATTTGGTCAAAAATATCAGGATATGTGATTTTGTCCATATTGCTCAGCCCTAAGCTCTTGTAGTCTTTCCAAATATCCTTGGACCAAATGGATCAAACTCTGTTACTGAAACCAGTCGTTTCGTGGAAGTTGTGAAGATCAAAAAATGCATTCACCATTTTATAGACACTTCTTTCACAGTGTAGGCTTATGGGAAAAAGTCTTTTTTGGGCCATTGTCATTACACGGTTCAGCCACTATGTCAAATTGGCCTCAAAGCCCAAACGCTCTCCCGGGGGCTTGATTTTTTGTGGTCAAAATCAGTGCTGGCGTTCTTTATGTTTCTGTTTCCCCTCCAGTCAGCAGTCGACATGAGCAATGTGAGAGGCTAATTAATGATCAGCTCTCTTTTTAGGTATATTATCAAAAAGGACGAGGTTGGAGGGAAAATGGGGAGCTGGATGGTGTTACAAGTAAGTAAACTCTCCCCAGTCATTTAGAAACAAGGCTGACCTAAGAAACCTATGTTAGTCATTAATAAACAACTTAACTCACTAATTTGCAGAGGGAGAAATCACAAGTGATGCCACTGTGACATCATTCATAGTATATTCAGACAAATTTTTTGCATTATATCCTCTATGTCGGACCTATCAGAGTTATCAGACATCATATCAAAAATGTTTGCCTAAAATTTAGATAATCTGAGCATGATTTCAGCTGATCAAATATGACTACAGTCTGCAAATGCTAGATATTAAATGAGGGATCTCTTCACCATCAAGGAAGCCTCTGAAGCTAATGCTATACAATGTGGTCAGAATCAAGTAGTTTCCAGCGCCTCATCCCGATCAGCTAGTTGTCATTACAATCTTGTCATTAGTGGTGCTTTGGGAGATGAATCTCCATGTGTCTATTCCAACGGAATCCCCTGACACTGCCAACGAATTAAAATCAATTGGTTTGTCTCTTGTCTTTATAGCCCTCGGCAGCCTGTGAAAAATGGATCCTCTTAAGAGGTAACACAGTATTCATGTGGGGCACAAGTCCAGAGCATGACTAATGGAGCTCCAGTCTATATGCTAATGCTACATAACACAACACTAATACTGGCTGCATTAAGTTAGCCATGATACCAGGATGATATCATGTTTGCTGAAAGGAGAGCCAGTCGATGAAAAACGGATGATAGCACAAAATACCATCTTCATAATGCTCCACATCTCAGACATAGCTGTGTGCTGGGGGAAAAGAGCACTGGTCATTAGGACCCTTAAAGGGTAACGACTACTAACTCTGATTTACTTGATCTCCTATCTTGGAGGAAACTGTGGATCGCCTGCCAGTCTGGCGCTCAGACTCCCTGTGTGACCTCAGCTAGTAAGCCTGCTCTGCGCTCACAATAGGTGGCCCACTGTGGCCCATGTCTCTGGTGCTTCAGTCGATGTGGGCCTGCAGAAGGGAAGGAAATCCTGGTAGAGAGCATAGCCGGAAAGAGTGTCGCCATTTCAGTTTGCAGGTCTATCCTTAGAGGTCAAACAGAGCTTTTTCCCCCCAGGGGCCTCCACACTCTTTCTTTTCCCTCCCCTCCTCCTCAAAGACATTCCTCTCTCTAAACCTTGCCTCCAAAACAGTTCAGATCCATCAACATCTCAATACTTTCGCCATGTATGGCCTTTCACATAGTTATTCAGAGTTATCACATAACTAGGGCAGGCATGATAGCCAAGGTTATTGCCAAAAGTGAGGTAAATATAAAGTAAGAAAAAATGTTATTATGAGCTCTCCTAAGATGGATCTTCCCCAAGAGGATGTCCTTTAGAGAGAAGCATGAAAATAAATTTGCTATGGTGAAAATATATTATCCCAATCATAGTCTCACACACACACACACACACACACACACACACACACACACACACACACACACACACACGTTTGGTGGAAGCCAAACATGAACAGCCAAGCTGTGCCAGATGTAACCAGAGCCCCTCTCTGGAGAGATCTCAAGAGAGCTGGGGAAAAAATTGGGTACAGGAACGTGATTGATCAGCGGGATATACAAGAGGGACACACAGTACAACACACACTTTTTGATTAGGAGCTGTAACAAACTTCTCATTGCAATGTTCGCCTTCAGGCCAACACTGGAGCCACAAACCAAGGGTTTTCCCAGTGTGTCACCCACTCGAGGGGTATTAGTGTTTGTGTTACAGTGTCTCTCTGTCCTATAAACAATGTGTCTCTTGTGACAGTGAATCAGACACGGCCTGTCGGCTAGCCTCTCCGGCATCAGGCCTGCTTGCCAGAGATTGGCTGGGGGACTGCTGCAGAGCCATGCCATTTGTCATGCTGTATATTTACAGGCTGTGTCAGCACAGGGCGGGTGGAGCGAGACGTCTCCGCTCTGCGCCTGACTCCTTGGACGCCAGGCCCAGAACCTCCCCTCATTCATCTGTTTACTTTCTAAATAGGCCTCTGTTTGGACTTACATCAGTGGGGAGAGAATATCTAAGAAAACGAGGAAGGAAATCTGTGGAAAACAAAGGAAAGGGAAAGAAACTCTCTGTGATAGAGACTGCCCCTCGCTGTTCCTGATTACGGCAGAGTTGCAGAGTGCTTGGCGCCATCAAAATCGGCCATCCAGGCAGCTGGGCAGGCCAGACAGGGGAAAGGAAGACTGGTAGTGACGCTTGCAAATACCAAGCAGGGGACTGTTAGGGAGCTTTTTCAGTGTTTATGTATTTTAGATGGCTGTTTTTGATTTTGTAAAGCAGGAGAAGAAAGATAGACACCTCCCACAGTTAGCAAACTTGTTTTGTACGCAAATTATGCAATATAATCTGTTTTGATGTACTACATACTGAGCGTCTTTCTGTCGACACATGTTTTCTTAATTTATACAGTATAATGTATACTTACTTTTTGGAATCACATCAAGCATTAAATCTATAAACATTAGAAGTGAACCGAGGAACCCAACTGCAAAAACGATGATGCAGTGTTGACTGTACAAGCACTTAAGATCTTGAAGCACCTGCTCTTTGGTTTTTGGGGCACTAGTCACGAAAGCCTCCATCGAGAACAGCTTTTTTATTTTTTACATGCATTTCAACATACCACCATGGTTGTAAATGCCAGTTTAATTTATCCAAGTTATTTGGCCAATAGCACGTTAACCTGGTTCATTATTAAGATACATAGTCACTGATTCAGTAATTCAGAGGGATATGCAGCCACAATTGATCATAAATCATATTGTATATTTTCCACATCCCAGAGGATGCATTTGTAGTTTTACGAGACACAACTGATCTTGCTGAGGCAGTCGACACCAGCTGCTGATTTTTTTTTATTCATGCCTTTCAATTTATGTAAAATCAATAAGTGCAAATACCATTTACCATTTTCTCAGGCCTAACGTCAATTACAGGTTGACAGTCATGTAACTTGCACAACTTAAAACGCTCCAAACCCAGTAGTTGCAGCATCGGGGATGCTTCCAGTCTCCTAGCCTGTAGTGTCACGTGCACTTATCTGCCCTCTTCTGGGGCATTATAATCACTCAATTATGCACATTTTCTCTGTATATTTTTTCAATATGATTATGTGTAACTTTAACTAATTACAGCACTAAAAAAAAAATGTTGTAATCAATACTGCATCAATCATGTCTTACTGTTTATCACAATAGAGACCACAGACCTTTTGGATTTTAATGGCTACCATACTGGGACTGGAAAGAAAACCCAGTTGGGGCAAGTGGCATCAGGAGGCTGAGGGTTGATTTTCTAACTGCATTTGTTTTGTAGCAGACTTCTCTTTTTCTAAGTCTCAACATTAGAACAGAGTCTTTTAAACCGTGCGTACAATCTTTTTATGGAACAATATCTGATCTAATCAAAGACATTTTGGGATTAATTATTATCACTAAACTTTTTAAAGCCCTAAAACAAGCTAACATTTTGTTGCTTAACATAAACACGAACATTCAGACCAGCAATGCCTCTGTCTCTTGTGTCGCCACAGTAACTCTATCTAATCTCCATTGAAAAGAACAAGAACACCAAAAACAACAGGACTGGCTGGGGCTGAGGCAAGAGTGAAGAGAAAATCAGCAGTAAAGATTTGAAACAGGAAGAGTGTGGCGTCAGTACAGGCGGGAGATAAGAGCACTGCGCTCCATACACAAACACAGGGTTTCTGTGGCTGAGTGACTCCCAGCTCTCCGGGCGCCCTCACAGTAGCTGTCCTCTCTCCCCCTGGCTGGCTCCGGACCACAGCCCGTCACCCAGCCCTGCACACAGCAGATCCAGGGGCCTGATACACCCTCAGTGACTCCAGGGGTTTTAAGGGGATTTGTGCAAGTCCAGAGGACTGACGGGCCCCCTCAAACAGGCAACCCTGGGAAAAAATGAAGGGACTTGTATCCCATGCTACATTTCAACCAGCTCCCTTGGTTAAATGTCATTACAGTTCAACTCCAAGGTAACTAATTAACAACAAAGCCTTCCTATTTCTTTTATCATGTTTCCTACTGTGTCAAGCTGAGAGAGGTATTTTTCTAAATTAATGTTATAAAGAAACAAAGCCCTGTTTCTTGAATACAGTGGAAACAGCTTATAGTGATCCCGGTTATAGTGATCAACCACTTATTTGGATCAAAAAGTTTGGGACAGAATCATTCCTATACAAATGCTGTTTCTATTAGGGTTAGGCCAATGGACAATTGCATTGTCCATTGCAGTGGCTGGCAGTCACTGACCACTGAGCCCTCTACCCTTATAATATTGTGATTTAAAACCCTTCTGTATCTGAGGTAGTGTGTCCCCTCAGAGTTGCTGTAAGTAGGGCTGAACGATTTTGAAAAAAATATCTAATTGCAAATATTTTGACTGATTGCAACTGTGATATGATTTGTGATATTAGGAGTAATGATAATTTTTACATCATTATTCTTATTATCAATGAAAATCATGTTTAAATAACTGGTGTAGGATCTGATTTGTAGGACAGGACATCTCTGCCACACAGCATTCATTAATTTAAAAGTTTTTTGACACTCATTTAGCCTTTAACAAATACTGTACCTCCTGCCATTTGAAAATGGCAGAAAGGCATATTGCAGTTACAATTTGATTAACTGTGCAGCCCTAGCTGTAAGGCAGGAGGTTTGTTCTGTTTTTGACATGTAGGAGAGAAAATAAAGAGAAGCTGCTTCTGTTGGTCATTGCACTAACGTTACGTCTCCATGTCCTGTTTATCATTTTCTCATTTCTCATTAAACCTGCCCAGGCGAACCCATGATGCTTAGCTCAGCTTCCTGAGTATAGCTAGCTATAACTAGCTAGTTTGTTTCAAACTTCAGAGGCTGAATACAATTAAGTTACACACTGGGGGTTCAGAGATGAAGACCCTTTTACATGCTGGAGAGTATTTTGACTGAGGAAGACAGCTGGATGTTGCCATCAGAGCGACAGGGGGAAGCGGTGGTGACTACAGCAGAGAGCTGTGAGCATGCGAAACAAAAACAAAAAAGCAATGTCATCCCCCATTGATGATTTTTGACTGTCGATACCGTCATATACCAATTTGGTAGACATCTCCGAACCATAGTTTTAACAATTTATTTATAGGAAAGGAGAAAAAATTAAAACCACAAAGGGATAATTCTATTTTTTCTACTTTATTTCAGTGCCTCACAGTAACCCATCTGCTACTGGTCCTGCCTCAGTTTGCTATGTGTACACTGAATTGTCAAAGAAAGTCATTTTACCTCAGTGAAAAAGGTTGTTTCCTAGAAGCTGATGACAAACTACCACAAACCAATAAGATGCAGGAGTGAAACTTGGTGTTCCTCCGGCTACTTTGTGTAGTCTACTCAAACAACGACAAACAGTCTGCTGGTGATGGAGACAGAAAACAAACAAGGTAATCTGCATGAGAAATAAAGAGGCAGAACAAAATTCGGTTATAATAATCATCCGCTTATAGTGATCCATTTAACCCGGAGAGACGTAATCACTATGGTTTCCAGTGTACAACAACATGACAGAGTTAAACTGACCACTGCTCCTTTCAAATACCCTGACTTAAACAAGTTGGTTCTCACATGAGCTGTTGTTGCAGCCATAAAAGAAGAACCAGAATCGTCTTTATAGCAGCAACAGGAACACAGACTATAACTGCTGTCGCAAACGTCTGCTGTATTTACATACAGAAGCAGGATCACATACTCCTTTCCTTCACCACAAAACCACTATCTGTTGCAAGCATGCTTCAAATCCTATTATCGGAAAATCCTGAGTCAAATATCCTCCCCAGTGAATCTCACAGGGCCATCATTCAGCAGGCCTGTGTGTGTTATGACAGAGAGGTAGAGAGAGAAAAGACAAACAGCAGAGCAGTCAGATGAGCTTCTGCATGAGACAGAAAGAGCCAAAAGTGTAACGGCACCAAACCTTATCTTGTGCAACAGTCTCATTCTCATTTAACCTCGCTTGTGAAAAGAGCTTTGCTAATTTTCTCACAGCCGGAGAGACAGAGGAGAGTCTCCAACACCATCAGAGTCACAACCAAACTGCTGTATGTTCCAGGCTCAACATGACGATGTTTTCTACCAGACAGACAGTGTGTGTGTGGATGAGAAACGAGGAAGCCTTTTGGCACAGGGTTGAAGGCTGGGAATCCTAGCTGGGTTAATAAAAGTAGCCCGTGGGGCACTGTTTTTCCAGGCGCTCTCTGTGATGTTTGAATGTGAACTCAAACAAGCCTTCATTATGTGGCCACAGCCCTGGAGCCCCTGGTGCTGGGAGAGAGGCCCTGCCACTGACAGCCATGGCCTGCTGGCGGGTGCAGACGCCTTTCGCCTCTGCTATGTCTCTTTCTCTCTTTTCACTCCCCCTGCCTCTGATCCCTTTCTCCACACTGCTCTTAGCCTCTAATCCTGCATTCCCCCTCTCTTTTCCTCTCTAGTGCAATCCTTCCACCTCAATCCCTTTACCTCTTTCCCTGCCCTGCTCTTAGTCCTCCTTCACTACTGCCTTTCCACACATTTTTCCAATCATCCTCCATGAAGGCCCTTGTAGGACCTGGAAGCCTCTAATCCACCATCTTTGTCTGTGGGTTTAGTTTGGTATGAATGTAACTTTTTTACAATACAATGACAGCTGCCAGACATACGCGCCTGTGGAGGTACTTCATCATGTTTGGTGGTCCACACAATGCTGACCCTGCATGAAATAACAGCGACTGATTTTTCATAACACACGCTCGTCGATCATAGTTAAGAGCAATACATCATAATCTCAAATTGACACTTGTGAAAACAACCATTATTGCTTAAACACAACATTATCATTGGCCTGGTGTGCTGCTGCAGATGTTGTTTCATGAGTAGCTTGGAGCTGAGTGCTGCACAAAATGCACTATCCCCTCTACCATTTCTCTAGGATACAGCAGCACAGAACCCTCTTTAAAGGAACAGTTCGACCCAAATCAAAAATAGATATTTTTCCACTGGCCTATTGTGCTTTTTGTCCATTGAGATTGTTTTGGTATGAGCTCCTGAGTTGTGGAGATATCAACCGTAGAGATGTCTGCCTTCTCTTGAATATAATGGGACAAATGGGTCTTCTCCACCGGCGCCATGAGATGGAGCTGCTTTGGAGTGGGGCCAAAGCCAGCTCGACGTATCACCGGCCGCAGCCAATCCGTTATGAGCCTCCTTTTCTCCCCCTCAAACAAGCGAGTGTCGTGACACTCAACTCATCTGTCTGCAGAAGAGCAGGAGAGAAAGACATTTCTTACAGTCTCTTTATGTTCAGCTCTGAGTACTTTCGTAGCTTCTAACAAAATCTTTATGTTTTGAAATGTAGTTTCTCTCCTCTGTCACTGTTTGTACTTTCAGGTATCTGCATTATTTTACTGTTTCATACTTGCTTTCAGCTGTGTCGGAGTCGTGTTAAGTTACTGCGGATGAGACCCCCGAATGAAAACATTTCCTGTTTGTGCTTCTTCATAATAAAAGCATTTAAATAACGAAACAACACAGGACACACGATTATGAAGAATCTTATAGTGAAGAATTTAAGGAAACAGTGTGTTTATCCTAGAGATGTACATGAAGAGTTTATCCACCGCTATACAGCCGCTCGACTTGAGCCTCCTCAAGCTCATCCTCAGGTAAAAGACACACCTTCAAGTGGGTAGCCCTGTTCTAATGGAAAAGCAAACCCCTGCCACGCTGGGCTGACGCACCGAGTCAAACTGAGTCGAGCCAAGCCAGCTGTGTGTATGGAAAAGGGCTATAAATGGCACTTGGCTAGTGGTGCTCAAAGTGCCAAAAAGAGGCGCCAACCATTTTGAAAATCGATAAATCATTCTGAGTCATTTTTTATGAGAAAATGTCCAAATTATTCTCTCATTTCAGCTTCTCAAATGTAAATCTTTTCTGGTTTCTTTTGAACTCTATGACAGTAAACTGAACATCTTTGGACTGTGGATAAAATAAGACATTTGAGGACGTCACTATAGGCTTTGGCAAACTTCGATCAACATTTTTCACCATTTTCTGACATTTTATGGACCAAACAACTAAATGAAGATCGAAGATCGCTAGTTGCAGCCCTACTCAACAACAATGTCTCTTTCCAGAACAATCTGGATGGATAAATAGCACCACAAGCCAGAGAAAAAAAATCAGTATTTTTGTCCCCTTAAAACTGTTTTGTTTTTTGCTATAACTCAAAATAAGCCACACAACAACTGTAAAAGGCACGCTTAAGCTTTTTGAGAGGGGGATGAAAAGAAAGCTTAATAGATAGAGTAAGAGGAGCAGAAAGAAAGAGACGCACAGGGAGAAAGACAAGGGAGAAATCTGTAATTAGAACCATCTTTTCTCCCAGTGATTGCAGCCCAGTGTCTCCCAAACCAGTGGTAAAAAATAAGCCCTCCTCCTCTCTCTAGCCTGATCCAGAGACACCCGCTGTGTTACTCAGGCCACATCCAGACAGAAAAGATTAAGAGCACTGGCGATATTAAACTTCTGGGAAGTTATAAAGGCCAGAGATATGAATGGGCAAGATGTGGAGAGCACTGCACAGCAAGGTACTGGAGAAATATCACAAGATTGACAAAGTGTGGAATTCACTTTGAGTGTAAAAAACTACAACATGTACTGTATTATTTCACAGGAACATCTATCTATCAATCATGTATTGCTACTTTTGTATATCCTTATAAGATCATGAATGATATTGTCTTTGGCTTGAACCACTGAAAACGGACCTTGGCCCCTCAAATTAAGTCACTTCGCCTAATAATTGGATAATCTGCATGTTTTTAACAGCCTTTGGTTTGCTCTATAGACACTATGTTGGAGAGGGTTTGGAGACCTGCTGAGTGATGAGAAAAAATATTAATTAGGCTCAGAAAGACGATTTGCTCTTCAACCCTTGAAATGCCTACTTTTATAAATTCATGAAGAAATGTCAATATTAAAACCAGCACTGATGTGTTTCATCACAGCACATGAATGTAATTAAGTTTACAGCTCAGAAAACATGTTTACATGTGCAGTACCTCTTTAAGCAGAGTACATTGAATGATACCTGCCTGAAGTAAGAGGGCCGACCTTTATTGGTGAAGTTACATTACATTTATTTAGCTGATGCTTTTATCCAAAGCGACTTACAAGAGGTGCATTCAAGCATGTGGATACCACCCAAAAATTGAATCATGCTAGTACATCAGCTTTTTCAAATAAGCTGACCTGCTTCAAGTGCTACATTTAGAAACAAGTTATTTGAGGTTTTAGCATGAAATAGTCTGTGGATATATTGTGTCAGTAGAATGTGGTTTCTGTTTCTGGACTGGAAAGCTGCTGTGGTTTGCATGATGCTGCTGCTGCAGGTAACTCAGCCTGGTCTCACCAAACGAAGTATAAATAACATGCCAATGTCTGAAAGGGGCAGTGTGTAAGATTTATGGGGATTTATTGGCAGAATATTGCAGAAATGAAAAATAATATTCATTAGTATGTTTTCATTAGTGTGTAATTAACTGAAAATAACAATGCCTGTGTTTTTGTTACCTTAGAATGAACAGTTGATATCTGCAGAGGGTGCAGGTCCATGGAGGCCACCATGTTGCCAGTGGCACGGAAACACTGGTGCTAGAAAGGACCGTTTTTGCATGTTCTGTGGCCACTGTAAGTTCTTTAGGTGTTGGAATCTGCAAGCTCACAACTACATGCCACTAAATCCTACACACTCATTTTGCGAGTTATCATAACACGTTCTGTTTTTCTTTTTTGTGTCTCATTTCACACCCATACACACATGAGATGGCGTGTGATTGTGCCCAAATGTCACAGACAAAAAAATGTCAGATGATATAGTAAAAAGAGCAACAAAGTGCACATATGAAGAAAGTTGGACTGGATGGGTGGGTCAATCAAACATAGGACTTTCACCCAGGAGCCCACAGTTCACGTCTTGTGTAAAACCAAACGTCAACTCTGACTTAATTGAACTTTAGTACATGAAATTAAAAGTACTAGAAAGAGTTTTTAATTAGCTATCAAACAGTCTCAGCTACATGAGCAAACAAAACCATCGTTGAGAAGATTTGCTATTTCTATGTTTATTCCTGATGTCTGCCACCAGGTCAAATTCTCCTTTAAACCTGTGTTCACACTTTCCCAGCCAGATTTACAGTGAGTAGTGATGTTATGTTAGCCAGGAACTAGGACCTTTTCGCAATATTAACCATGACAAAGATCACCATTGCAACAAAGGTCACCTGACTATGCAAAATGCAAATGCAAAATGGATAACTAGTGATCAGTATTGATGTCCACTGTTTGTCTACACGGTGACTATGCACACAAGCAGCACCAACAGGTTGTTTTGTAATTAGTTTATCAATGTCTGTGTTCAAAGTGACATATATTCTTAAAATATTAATTGTCACAAGCTTGGTACAGCTAATGCATCATTGCAAAACGTTCAATCTCTAGAAGCAGGTAAAGCAGTCCAGCATAACTCATAGTCACTAGCTTTTTCAGGGTTTAATGTTAATGTTTTTTCTCACATGCCCAGTCTAGCAGTCGGTCAGTTTTACTTGCCTATACAACCTATACTTTTTTTTTTTACTTATTAGCTGTTATCAAATAACAACAAAGACTTAAGTTAATTGTCATGTTTAATCTAGGGCTGCAACATATATAAAATGTCAAAAATAGTGAAAAATGTCCATCCCAGTTTTTCAAAGTTCAAGGTAATGTCCTTAAAAGTTTTATGTCAGTCTAAAATCCAAAAATATTAATTTTAATATGATGATAAGTGGAGAAAAGCACAAATCTTTATATTGTAGAGGCTGAAAACAGCATTTTCTATCATTTTTGTATGAAAAACTACTCCAAGACTTTTTAATACTTGCCCTTGCCAGATTTAGTTGCATGACATGGCATTTTACTTGCCCCGGGCAAGTGAGCAATCCTTATGGTTGAGCCCTGTAAAACTTGTACTTGGAACATGGAAACAGTGTTAGCATGATGCATTGTGTGATCTATCAAGGACAAGATAGACGCAACACATTAATCAAAGGGCCACTTTCCCAATTTATCATTCAGGCTTCTCAATAGAGAGCGTCTTGTTCAATTGTCAGACAGCTCAGCCATCTTGTCATCACCACGAAACTATGGCCTAAGATACCCTGTACCCTCCACTGGAGTCTGATTGAAGCCTGTGTGCATCTCTGTGAAGCTCCTCTGTAATATCTAGCCAGAGGCAGGGAACAGGCCCAGGCCTAATACGCCGCATAGCTCCACAACGACAAAATGATTCATTACCATAGAAACCACTAATGTGAGTCATCTTTTGAATAATCATCAATTATTCATGGAGCAAGGCTCTCAGACTGTTTTGTGTGCTTTGTAAACACAAACTAACTAACTTCCCCCTCATGGTTCCCAAAAGTGAAGCAAGTGGCTGGTTCTCATCCTGCCCCATGTTTACTGTCGGAGTTTAACTAAGTGCTTAACGAAAATATACTGCAGGTTGTGCTTTTTATACATATTTACTTTACAGACCCTAAGCAAGCCACAAATCTACTATCACTGAGCCCTCTGATCATTTTTATAGCACTCATATATAAATACACCACTGCAAAGCTACCGGACATGATGTCTCCTTCCTCCATCATGGCCATGAGGACGAAATAGAGCAGACTGTTTAATTCATAGTTATGCTGGAGCTCTGAGAGCTGTGAGAGCTGTGACACCTCCTGCGGTGATGAGACTGACTGACATGGAAACACCAAACACTCTCCAGGAATCCAAAACACGTGTTTCATCAAGTGGTGTTGATAAGTCAGCATATTCTACCACTGAGGATCCTGGGAGTATCGGTGTCGCAGAACTCCCACTGTGTTGGGTCTTACATCAGGCTATTATGAGGAATCTTGCTGATCTCTCCTGCGGTGAACGCTTCGGACAGGTCAGTTAAAGCGGAGGGCGAGAACCACGCCAGTGTCTGGGCGATGTTAAGTCAACACCACTAAACAGTTTGTCCTGTTGAGAGGTCAGCCATCCTCACTTCATGATGACCTCTGACCCCTGACTTCTCGCCTCCAGTGCTGTGCTGTTTGCTCCGCCCCGCCTAGCTGTCAGTCTGCCTGTCTCACTCTCAAACAGCACCGTGACCTCGACGCTGCCTGTGGCTGACATGCAGATCCTTGCGATGAACAAGAATAGAGAAAGGCTGACCCAGCTCATCTAATGAAAAGTCTGAATGAAATGCAACAGCTTGTGTCATGCTTCATAGAAAAATGGCCTGGGACAGACGCCAAGGCGGCATAAGCCACAACAAAGACATTGTCCTTAACATGCTCAGAGGAATAAGAAGGATTTGTTCTAATACTTAGGGCCAAAAGTGTTTTTTTTCCAACAAGGGCTTGTGTGTGTGACTAGTCCCAAGCTGCATTAGCCTTTCAAAATATGTTTTTTTCTGTTTTTTCCAGTTCAGGGCCAGGATGTCTGAAGCAGATTTCATTTCTTCATGAGGAGTGGGTGATTTCCTTGTGTATATAGAGACATGGCCCAGTTAGATAGCACTGTCTGCACAGGCTGGAGTCAGGGTTCCTCGGCCCACAGATAAGAGAGGGACGGTTTTGTGTGTGCATGTGTGTCTGTGTGTGTGAGAGGAGTGAGAGAGTGCTCACAGATCCAGCATATCTGAGCAGCCCTCTGGGCAGGCAGGGCCTTGACGCTGAGTTTTGTGATACTAATGGTTACTGAAAATAACGAATAGAACCTCAGCACATCTGCTACTAGTTGACACATTCTCATGAAAATATGTAGGATACAGTATGGCAAATAATAATGCCAGACACACTTGTTAGGGTAGAGTATCTAGGTTATTCTACAACAAACCCTACAATATATTTTTAGCCAGTACAAGCACATTTGCATAAGCATATATATATGATTCTAGTTAACAGGTGATTAGTATAAAATTTTAGAGAAAACTACTTTTCTGGACAATTGTGCACTACTGACAGGACAGCCATTAGAGTCAGGTCAGTCCTGTTCAATTGGAAACCCATAGAACAAATCTGGTCCTCTGATGACCTCAATCCAGCCCACTGATCATTCATAAATATGAAAAGGTATGTTATTTACATTTTATTTAAATAAACTGCTCACATTCTAAGTTCCTGGGTGTTTATATTGAAGACACTTTATAAACCTTTAAGCAGAGGGAATTTAGGAGAGTTGAAGGAAAAAAGATGTTAAATGCAACATTGTATTAAAACAAGCTACTTCTAATCTATACCAAAGATGCTTTGTTTTTCCTGTACTTTTGTTTCCTTTTCTATTGTGAAAACTGCTAAAATGGAAAAAGTGTATTGTTTTACACATTTAAATTCCTAACTTTAGATCAGTAATAAGAAATGTAAACACCCAGCCCCTCAGCACTTCATTTTTTTTTTAAATCTGGCCCCTCTAAAAAAGTTATTGAATAGGTTTGTTCTAGGTGTTTGGCCACAATCAGATTTCATTATTCTTTTTGTCACTGGTTGGGTTATTGTTTCTTGTTTCTAACAGGCTGAGCAATAAATGCACTGCAAGCTGCAATGCAAATACATGTGTTTCTGAAACATGGTATGGTATATGGCGTTGGAAATTTACATACCCATACTCTTCACGTTTTTCAAATTCAAAGACCTAATAATTAAACGAATATAATCAACACAGCACATAAATGTTTTAATTTGTAATGTTACGTTTCTGTCTGTACTAGGGCTGCCACAAACGATTATTTTGATAGTCGACTAATCACCGATTATTTTTTCGATTAGTCGACTAATCAGATCATACGTAAATTGAATGTAAAACATTCAGCTTATTGCACCAGCATGAAGCTGCTCTTATATATACATTTTTCGGATCAGCAAAAAAGAAAAAAAAAATGGTGGAATTAGGGTTAAATTATTTTTAAAATGCACTTGGCTTTGATCTGTTTGTAATCATCACCATAGTTATGTAATGTAATGTAATAATAATGATAATAGTAATGGTAATAATCTTCAAACTTATACAGTAGGCTATTGTTCTATGTATGTACATACATTAGATCATTATAGACTGCACAGTATAATACAGAACTACGCTCTGGCTCAATGTCCCGCCTACAGCACATCTGATTGGTTAGAAGTTACGGGTAACCAATCAGCACAGACACACTGTGTCACTGACAGGGTGAGTCAGAGCTGCACCGCACCGGTAAACAGAGACGAGCTGTGTAGTTAAGACAGCTGATATCTCCAAAGTTTGAATAATTATCACAGTGTTAC
>JAJHUR010136172.1:0-16827 GCA_027495735.1 Lutjanus campechanus | reverse complement strand
ATCCGTTGCACCACTACTGTTGTCACGTTACAGAAAACACATGAAATATGTGTGCTAAGGGCAGCTAATGAATCAAGTCAACATCGCTAATGTTAACGTTTAAATTAGTTGTCGACAATTTTAATAGTCGACATAATCGTGACTAGTCGACTAATCGTGGCAGCCCTAGTCTGTACCATCCAAGAATTGTACCGGACAGCATTTCTTTGTGTCCCAGGTGCTATTTTTACTGTCCACAGGACAAGGGAACATCATTTATTTCAAGCACTGAGGAATAACTTCAATAATTTTTAATCAAAGGTTGTAACATTATCTGCTCTGCTCTGGATCAATGATCTGTTGGCCATGTCAGTTCAGCATTTTGCTGAATGAGTCAGCCACATCATTTTTGATCAAAGGGGAACCCAGATCATTCGTAAACAATGCACCTCCAGATAAAAGTGCATCAAAATGGTTAATTCAGAGAGACATATACTTGTACCATGCTGAGTTTGGTTATGAGAGAGTTTGGGGGGAGGCTGAGGTGGAGAGGTGGGGTTGTCGGGTCTGCAGTGTCGGACAGTGCTGGGACACTGTCGCCTATTGATCTGCACCCCTGGCACCTCTATGCAGACTGTTGTTGAGAGCAGGTCTGCCGGCCCTTTCTTTGCAGAGCCGGGCAGATTTGAGTGGTGCCGCAGCCCAGCAGCTGGGATGTGCAGTGAATACAGTCTGCACAGATAAACAGTGCCTTGTTTAGCCGTTTCTTTGCCGCTGCTGAGCCAGCTGATAACAGCGGCGGGAGGGCAGGCGGCCCTTGGCGGCAGCGGACAAGGCCTGGGGAGGCAGACACTCTGGCAGCAGCAAGCTCTCTTCCCACATCCCTCACTCCCCCCCCAGCCTGGCTAATCTCGCCTCTTTTTTTTCTTTTCTCTCTCTTTTCACAGAGGACTGTGCCAGTTAATTGCCAAGTGAGAGTGAAAACTATCAGTCAGCATGGTGAGCAGAAAGAACAGAGAAATGGACATCTAGGAGACAAGAGTGCAGGAGCAGTTAAAACATTTCTCTCCGTCTACCAACAAAAACCATTGCTCATTATGCAAAAGAACACAATGCAATGTAAGGCAAGGTTTTATTGGGTTATGATGTTTTGAAACCAACTGATCGGAATACCAGATGGAATTACATTCATTTTGGACACAGCAGTGTAGAAGTTACTGTGTAGATAGGTCTGCTGCGGGCCGACTGCACACAGAGGAGAGATGGGAGTTGAACTGCTCTCCCCCTCAACACCACAAGCTGTCATCTCATTGTCTTGGCCCGGCACCAGGCGCTGGAGTAATTGCAGCAGTGTGGCATTGTGGGGAATACTTTGCATTCCTACTTTCACAAGGAAGTTTTTCTTCTTTCCCTGCCTCACACTGCAACCTGCCACAGATAAAACATGTCTCAAACAGTGTTGTTTCCACTGTTGCTCTGAGACAATGTGGGTAATATGTGTCTGTGTATGAAAGAGTCACATAGTATCATCCTACAATAATGAAATCTATCCTACAGTGAAGTGATAGGTGAAGGAGGTGAAGACTGCGTGGCTCTGGGTAGCAAAGGTGGTGGTGGGATTATCAGCAGTCACTAGTAATAAATAGAAAAAACCTTTAAGTGTTTAGGTTTGGCATATAAAATGTCAGTGTTTGGAGAGCCTGTTAATAGCCTTGGCATACAATTTAATTGGAACTAGTTTAATATCAAATCCAATTTTAAAAAAAAGTAGAAAGTTAAAAACAAACAGGATGAACTCTTATCTTTGCATATCTTGTTATGAATTGAACTCACTGGCTCTCCTTTACCCACCCATCCCCCTACCACCATCATCTTAGCCCTTAGAACCCCGCTGATAGCCCAAACATACCAGAGGATCAGCAATCAATAATGGGGGAATGTTTTGCCCAGAACCTACACACAACCCCTCCTTCAAGACCCCCCCCCCCCATATTCTTGACTTAAGAGGCCACATCTGTTTTTAATATCCTTGCCTCCGTGCTGCAGAGTTACACAATCGTGATCAAGTGTGCTTTCTGAAAGGCAGAAACACTCACAAATACAGACAAGGACTCATGCCAATACCAACACAAACATACACCCTTTTATGGCACACCAAAGGAATGAAGAACAAGATGTCACTGTGATTACTGGGCTCTGTCGACATGTTTAATAACATGTAGCTGGGATACATGCACATGCCTGGAGGATGTTTTGAACTAATAATCAAGTTTAGATAAAATGTTTTATGTAGAAATGTACAGACACCTTTTCTCTTCTCTGTCTCTGTGGCAAAAATGGTTGGAAAGAACAACAAAGGAGAAAAATCTCAGCCATAGATACTATATGTTCGCATTGTAGACTACATCACACATAAACCCAATAGCCAGGATTTTAACAGTTAACTGTTCATCAGTTAATCAGAAAATATTTTTGTCCAGTTATGCATACTGGTCTATAGGTTAATTTACATCCACAACCACTACGCTAGATTAAATGTGTTAAACAACACTCAATGTAGGAATATTTCCTCCTGAAAAGCAACAAAGTCAGACGTACTAAATGTACAGTTGTGTGATATTACTCTTCAGTTTAGTAGTAGCACTATACCGCACCACATTGAAAACAAGCACCCATCTGCTATGTCCAAGGATGGTTTGCGATGGTACAGTTCACTGTGCTCCTCACTCAGAGCCTCTCGTCCGGCACACATCAGACACCCTCGCCAAGAAACTGACTAGTGCAGCAGAGATGCGATGAGTCAATGGAGGTAAAAAGACCCTGCCTCTTGTATTTCACGGCATTTTGTGTTTTTTCTTAAAAATGAACCAGTTGGCTTGCAGCTAATTTTTTCTTATTTACCTTAAAGTTGGAAACAGTGACCTGGGGTGTTTCAGACATAACCCTTGCATTTTGTAGAGATGGAGCAAAGTGGAAAAACAAAATCATGTCCCAGATGTTAATTAAGTTTTCCCCCTTAAATGGCATAGATCACTTTTTATTGACTTTTATTAACTTTTGGTAATAATGCATCTTATTTCTCTCGTTTGTTCTATCACTGGCAGACCAGCCTAACATTTGTTTATCTGTCTGAACATTTTGGATATCTAGAACCAGTACAACTAGGACAACTCAGTGATATGATTTTCACAAAAAATAATGGAACAATGGCTTGTTTGTTAAGGAAAGAGTTTAACTGCAGCAACTAATACAAGGGCATCCTGTCATCCTTTCTCCATTTGTCACCATTTTATCTTGTTGTTCGCCACAGTGACCACATTTTGCGAGAGCTACACTGGAATGAAACTCCTACTGAGAATTCCCTGATATGTTACAAAGCTGGAAGGAGGCCATTGGCTGGTTGGTCCCAGGCTTAAGCTCCTCATGCAGAGTATGACAGCCGTTATGACTCCAGATCACCTTACACTGCACTTCCCAAGTGGCTCCGGGATTCCTGCAGTTACACTTAGATGTCAAGTTATGAGCTCCACAGAGTGACAGCGGAATTCATCAAGAACTTGTGTACCTCACTGGGGGGTGGTGGTATGCTTTTGATTTCCACAACTGTAAAATTGTGGATGAATGAAGCAAGTTACTTATTTACAAAAGTTCATTATGGAAGCTCAAGTATAAGGCAACATAATTGAATATCCAGATGGCTTACATAACGGCACAACAAGCATACAGATAGCCCTATGTGACAGTGAAAGTAGTCACACAACTTTCACATATGTATATATACAAATACATATGTATTAGGGTTTAGTCCTGAGAAATGGGATTCCCAGGAAATACCCATCCAAACCTTTTTCCATTTCCCAGGAAATATAATAATGGGAAAGTGGGAGAAAGGTTTTTAAAACATTGAGAACATATGTGAATATATTTACAAAATATGTAGGATTAGTTTACTTTCTTAAAACATATTCAACAGCTGTGTGCATGCACCGGTGGCACAGACTGAAAGCTTCGGTTAATTGATTAAAAAGCACAATGTGCCATAAATTCAAGCACTTCAGACTGTTAATGCAGTTAATACAGTAACTTGTGGGCTCTATATTAGGCTAACACAACATGATTTCTGCCACCAGATTTGCATGGAAATACTCATAAGATCATAAGTGTTTATGGGATAGATCTTTTTTTTTCATTTTCTTGAAAAATAATAATTGATCTGATTGACTGATTGATGTACATACATGTGTGTATATACAAACAACAACTACACGTATTCCCCAAAACAAAATAAAAAATGACTAAAATCACTAGTTTTGCTGTTTTTGTCCCCTCTCCTGACAGAGCACTGCGGTGACCACATTTTTGTGAATTTTCCTTTCCTCCATTGTGTTCCCATGCTGGCATTCCTTTGGCTCTTTTTACGACTACGCCAGCTCAGACTGGCTCAGCTCTGCCAAGCACCAACATGGCACTGTTGGTTTACGACATTCTCTGATTCTGTACAGCAAGCGCTCCATTATAATTATCAGTGCGATTAGCTGATTCACAGCATTTTAACACTGTGCCTGAACATACTCAGACGTCTCATCAGTCACAGTTAAAAGCCCTCTGTCTCAGTGGAAAGCTATTCAGCGGCCTTGGGGAAGGCTCACTTCTGCGCAAGACAAGTGCCGCTTGAACAATGCCACAATCTAGTGATTCAACTTCATAAATTACTCTGACTAATGGAATGTTTCACACCTTTCCATATTTCACCTGTCTCATTTGAGAGTGTACGCTGTGACAGGCACACACAGGAAGCCACTCTAAGTAGTTGCCTCTGGTTGGAGACTAATGGAGGAAGAGAATGGGACAATGTTTAGCTTAAAAGACAGAGGCCAAGTGAAGTGCGCTGGGCACTTTTTGTCACTGGGGTGCTCTGAGAAGGACAGCTGTCCAGAAGCAAGCCACTGCATTGCAATCATTACCTTGCCACCTACTTGTTACACAACATTTAACTCTAATTATATGCTAAAGGGGCACAGATGCTATCTATCCTTTTAAAAAGTTTTTCATAAGATACTGCTGACAATTACACATGAATGACTAATCTAATAAGCACTCAAACTGGTTCTCAGCACTGGCAGATGTTTAATGAAATACATAGTAAATGGACTGGTTCTGAAAAAAATATTTCAGTGCAGCCTATAATTACCCTCTTCATAAATAAATACCTTTGCCCACAGTCTACAGCTGATAGAAGCCATAAGCTTCATACTCCACCCAAACCTGCTTGTCCACCACCAACAAGTAGGGGCGCTGGCCATGATTCAGCCCAGACAAAGAAAACAATGACCTGACCTTGATGATGGAGATAGAGTTAGCATGTCACCGGAGGCCGGGTGATAACATTTGTGACCTATGCCTCTGGCCAGCTTTGTGCCTGGCTGGCGCTCGGCTGGTGCCATTCTGTCTTCTGTGCACCAGCTGATTGAATGTTTCTTGTCTGTTTCTCACAGCAGATTGCAAACTGTCTAGCCATCCCTGAATACCCCCCGCACCCTCAACTCCACCCATATCGCTACGCTTGACTGCACACTGCGAAGCAGTGAGCGCTCCCAGAGCTATCTGCTTCATCAGACCCTGATGATAGTGTGGAGACTGGCGTCTGAGCCGGCCGATAGCCGTCGGGCGCTCTCTGTTCAGAAATAGAGATGTGCAAGAATGGAAAAATATCACGAACACAGACATTGCTTCCTCTCCTTTAATGCTGTTATTGCATCATCAGCGCTTGTGTTGGCACATACACTTTAATTCCAGTTTAACAAACAGATAATCTTTTTGTTTTTGTAAGAGAAAAGAGGTACATCATACAGGGTTCCTACAACATTGTCAAAGCCAAATTCAAACACTTTTTATAAACATTAAAGGTGCATTTTCAAGCTTATCCAGCACCCGTACTACATAGCTGTAGTAAACTACATGTTTATATACATATACTCAAAATGACTATATCACTTCGTCATCACATTAAATCAGATATTATCATGCTATAAACAACCAACATCATGTTTAATGATAGCAGTGTTGTGTTTCAAAATGTGTGACCTGTCTGTAGGTAGACTTGGCATCCTTTACAATGTGGCTAAGCTAATATCTGACTTATCTGATCTCTTTATCTAAATCTATCTTTATTTATTATCACAGTGTTTTCTTGTACATTCAAAGAACTGAAGAGAAAAGCAAGGTGAATAGATAAAAATAGTTTTTGACTACACAGTAAAACAGTAAAATAAGGTGGAGAAGTAGAAACAAAATGGTAAATTAAGAAATCACCTACTAGAAATACAGTCAGTCAGTCCCAGACTCTCTATCCAAAATTGCACTTTTCAAACCTTGAAAACAATAGGTTAAAATTCAAGTGTTTTCAAAGTTTTACAGCACCCATACAAACCCTGATTAAATATTTCCAGCCTACTGGATTTTATCTCTCTCTAATGTTGAGTTCTATAACAAAAACAAAGAGTCCACAGGAGAACGTGCCTCACTACATGTCTCCTTCTTCCTGAGTTTTCTCTTCAGTTGAAAGGTGAGGTGATTGCAGTTCAGAGGTTGAGTACCGGTCTGCTGTGCATGTGTGCTGCTACTTCCTGTCAACTGTAAGTCTACTGGTAGTCTGGCGATGGGGTCACCTCACAGGACTTTGTATTCAAAGAGGAGAACAAACAACGGAGACCTAGACCCTCCCCCACTCCCCAACCTCAGTCCAAATATCGGCGTCTAAAGACTCAGTGACAAAGCTCATGTTCACACAGCGATGTGTGTGGGCAGTGACTGTGGAGAGGTTCTCACTCCATTCCCAAGTTAAGCTTTAAGAGTTTAAGAGAATGAACCCTTATTTATTGTTTTTCATCAGTTCAGGAAAAGAGAACACAACATAACATTAGTTTGTTTTGATAGAAATCCACAAAGCAGTGAATCCTTAGCTTTTCCAGCTGACTGGCTGCTCTGATTGTAGCCATGCTAAGCTGGGTCAGTGGAGACTCCCAGTAAATGGCCATGTCGCCAGTGCTCTCTGCTGCTGAGTCGACTGACGAAATAATGAACCACACAGGCCTGTTTGATTTCCTCTGGAGACAGCTGAGCGGGAGTCTGATCCACATACAGCCCTGGCTCCCACTAACCCAATCTGCTTCACCCCGCTCTTTCTCTCTGTCTCTGAGCGAGAGACGGCGTCTACACAGGCTTTTTTAGGGTACATCTATTCACTGTGATTTATCGTAAATTAAAAAGCTGGGATCTCAGTTGCACAGCTAAAATGCCCTCTCTGGCTGCCTGGCTGAGCTCCACACTGTCTGAGCTGGATTCCATTTCCTCTCATGTGCATTTCGTTGCTATTGTAGCAGACCAATAATTCACATGAAATTGTGTGTTTCCAAGGAAAGGTTCATTGAGCCCTGCAGTTTGTGGTGCATACTGATCATGCTAAAATTAGACATCTGGCACGCATGAATATTTTATGCACCACAATATTATGTAGCTGTACATATAGACACCGCTGTCAGGTGCAAAAGAGTGAAAATAGTGTTTTTGGACAGGCTGTATAGCACCATGGCAGCAGCATAATTATGGCTCCACGATGTTACAGTGCAAAAGTCAGAGAGAAAAGACTGGTGAAGGAACAGTCATGGAAGGGCACATTGAATTCAGTATTTTTCTGGGAAACAAGGCTGGCTAGCATGCAGGCAGTCAGTGGTGATGTGTCTTGGCAGGCACAGATAGGGGCAGTGTAGTCATGGACCCAGTCATCATCATCTGGCCACACATTCCTACCCTATCTGTGCAGTAAACTGGATCTCCTTCTCCCTCTTATCAGCTGTCAGGAATTTTCTATCAGAGGGCCTCTTTCTCTCTCTCTCTCCCCCACTATCTCTTTTGCTCTCTTGTTCTGACTCCCTCGCTCTTTTTTTCTCTCTTCCTGTCCCTTCCTTGAAGCTGCAGAGCTGACACAGAGCAGAAACGGTTAATGGTCATTAAGATAAGGAAGCAAGGAGACGTCAGGCGGCTCCTCGGACAGGCTGGAACCCAAACAGCTCTGGTGCCTACTGCGTCACCACAGCAGTAGGCCCTCTGCCCCCGGGAAGCACCACTCACATGCGGCGGGCACATAAAACAAACAAACACATTTAATAAATACAATCAACATAAGATTGCTCTAGATTTTTCAATTCTCACTAAGTGGATATTTTATGAACAAAAACCCTTGTTTTTCCTTGAAATATGACATTTATTCAACAATCAGTCACTTATTTCATTGTTGTAAATTCATAGATCAAGGTACTGAATATTCCATTAATATCTGTAAGTCTCTGCTTTAACTAAAACAATTTCTTTCCATTATTTTGTGTGCATTTTTATTTGTTATTTTACTTGATTTCAACTGATTTTCATTTTCGGCTTCATTAGCCTCTTTCTATCCAAACGTAATGCAACTTTTAAGCACATTTTGAGTAAACTGGCAAAGAAAATGTGAATGAAAACTTCCTTCCATCCACCACCGTTATGACTGTTAGGAGATTATTAGGACTTGGTTCATTGGGATAAGCAGTAGGTAGCATCAATTTTCAAGTCGGGAAACCATTATACCACTGCAGAAGAAGAGGATGCAACAAAATGCTGTAATTAAAAAGAAGCCAGTCAAACCTCAAACAATGAAAAACAATGTGGAAACCACAATGGAAATATTACTTTTCTGGTTGTTTCATGTATTCATGTGAGAATGGTTACATTATACACTGCGTGTACTATAGAGCCATAGGATTGATAAGGAGCCTGTCAGAGCAGAAGCAGCTCATCAGTCATGTGAGTTAAATGTCTGCAATGTCAGAACTTATTTGGAAAAAGTATTTATATCTATCTGTCTGTCATTGAGTTCATTAACTGTTTTTCAAAAAGGCATAAACCACCTGAGCATCAGGTCAATGAGCGTCAAATAATTTGATAATTTTACCGCTTCTGTGATACTTCAACATGTATGTAAAAATATGTTGATGGAAACACAGCAATAAGTGTTGTTCTAATGTATTTCTCACCCTTTAGCAATTTGAATCCCCTTGTGTTTAAAGGGGTACTTGCATTATTCACATTTTAAATTTCAGTCTTTAACAGAGGCAAAAACTATGACTGATCTGCTATGAAGAAAATTAAAGCTTGACTTTTTGAAAATTCCTCTCTGGCTGTCAGAGAGTGTGTGGTGACCTCCCACTGGGCTAATAGTCATAAAAAATGGTAATCACACAGTAGATGAACACATTTCAAATTGACAACATTTCATTTTAGCTGTCTGAGAAAGCGACAAGTTATTTTCTTGATTCAATGGAAAATATAAACTCTTTCAACACATGACATTATAGCAGAGGCTGAGGCTGTAAATCAGAAACTGCTTCATACAACTGCATTTTCCATCTGTGTTGTTTTCCCTTGTTATTCCAAATCTGTGTAACTATTAATACCAGAGAAGCCAGCTCCTCTTCTTCTTCTTCTGAGATAAAAGCAATTTAAATGTAAATATGTAAGTTGCATTTACACTAGCCTTTATTTCTAAACTTACACTTTTAGTTCTACCTCAAAAGGTTTAAGACTATTCAACAGCGAAATAATGTCACTTTTATTTCATGTATCTTTATGACAGTGAGTTATTTGGCTTAATCATGAAAACAAGAATCTTAAATTCACGTTTGACAATAAGTTACTGAATTATTTCACAGTGTTTTCTGTAAAGGTAGACTCAGTAGAATATTTTCAAGCTGTTTGTAAATGCACCAGAAAGATGCCAGGATGACAAATACCAATGTTCTGAGTTGATCCTGAGCATCCTAAGCACAAAAAAACATGAGAAAAGGAAATACAGGCAGGGTCTCTGCATATACAGCCACCACCACACACTTCTAGTGGGCCATGAGCAATGACAGAAATGGATTATGTTCTGAGTCTATATATGCACACTACATCTATACAACTTTTAGGAAAATGTTGCATAATATGCCTTTCTACATTTTGCTACATTTATATGATCATTTAATCCTTCGATGTTGACATTAGTGATAATAGAGTAAGTAATTTGTTACAAAAATCAACATTCATTATGACGTCATATGGATATTAAAGTCATTTTAAAGATCTATCTAAAGATACTAAAATACATTGAAAAGAAAAAAGAAAAAAGTTCATTTGGGGATTTTATGTGGGCATCTATGTTGAACTGAAGTCAAATAAACAGTCTGATATGATTCTTTTCACATTTGCAGTGGATACAAGTATTTTTGAGTTTGAACTTTAACTGGTCCAATAACCACTGTAACTTCTAGATAAATATAAGTCGTTTCATTTTTGCTTGAGGTCTCATCATGCACAGAAAAACTGTGAAGCCAAATATCTGCTGTAATACACAACATTTAAGTTTATGGCGTGGTTTGGGCTCACTGCTGAGATCAGGATTACAACTGAAAAAAGTTGTGAGCAGAGTACCACTTCATTACTGTCCTACATGTCATCTGAACATCTGGTCTCTACACAGCTACAGTTCATGCCACTGACTGTGCCCATAATCCTGTAGTATCAAAGTACAGGCAGAGGGGTCTCTCTTTCCTCCCTCTCCCTCCCATTCACCCCTGTGTGATGACAGACCCCTGAGAGGAGCCCTTTGTTGGTAATTGAGCTTACCTCATTTTCAAAATACCAGGAGCCCTGCTGGATAATAAAAATGTGCCTATACTGGGGTACATATTTCTGGCAGAAGCCAAACAGCACTATGCACAGAAAACAGAGCTGTGCTTGTTGAATTAGACCAGAAAGAAGGAAAAGGTTTGTTTTTTTCCTTCCCTGACTTCTCTTTGGTTAAGATTTTTTTTCCCCTTGCTGCCTTAACTACAGTGGGAGAGTGGCCTTTGCGTGGAGTCTGGATCGCTGGGACCTTAGTAATATCCACCAGGGAGCCTGTAATTACTCAGACAGCAGTGCTGCCATCAGGCCACGCCTCCAGCACTCTGCAGGCTTGGCGGCCTGTAAACGTGTCAGTGGCAGGATGTCTCTCCTCCTCTCTCTTATATACTTTCTTACACACAAGAGGAAGGTCAAAAACAGTCTCAAAGAATACAAATTACAGAAGCGACCTTCAGTGTCTACATGTTTGCATTGGATGATGGTAAATGACCTGATGATGCTCTTGGCCCTTAAACTGTTAGTATGACTCCTTTATGAAAACAAAATGTCACTTTTCTCCATGTAGTGTAACCAAGCTAGGTTTTCAGCTCCAAGGCAAGGTGACAACAGCTTCTGGGATGTGCAAGTCGTTATTCCATAAACCAGGACATCAAAAATCACAAAAAAAAAACTCCAAGGCACTCTCTTTTATAACAATTAAAATGTCTTCATTGTCACTGCATATCTTTTGACTCTCTGACAAGGGCTTGATGCCAAAATGCGATGTAGTTTGCTTTAAGGTCTAACATGACTATGCCGTGACAATAAAGGCATTTAAATTGTTTTAAAAGAGACTGCCTTGGAATTTTTTGTGATTTTTGTGCATATGTGTCCTTCTCTAAAGAACATCTCAAACACATATTTTGAGTCCAGGAAGTACTCCCACCAGAATATTTTTATTCTTAATATCTTAATTGAGAGCCTCTACAAACCCTCTCCAACAATACTGCATACTCATTAGAAACTGCTCTATAAATAAAGCAGGAATATTCAAGATGAACTGAGATAACAGTGCAATGTGCACATCATCTTTCATACTATTGGTGGAGCGAGCGACACAGGGTTGCATGTGATCGTACATAAGCACACAGGAATGCTTTTCTCCTCCTAACTTGCACACAATCTTGAGCACTAACTATTGGCTATCTTACCATCAGTGTGGAGGCTGGCAGACACAAGTCTTTGAAATGTGATCCCTGTCCCAGCCAAGTCCTGCCTCCATCACCCTAATTGGATGATTATATCCAGAACAACATTATTTTAACTTGGAGTGAAATGGGGGAGTCCTTTAATGCTAAGTAAATTCCTCTTGACTTGCTATTTGTACCCGTGGCAAAGAGTTACCAACTTCACGCTGTCAGGAGAAGCGGGAACAAAGCACAGCCCGGCTTGGCCTTGTCAGCGTTTTAGCTATTTCAGTGGTCATCCGTGTATCAAAAAATCCTAAAAACAGACAAAGCCTTTTGAATATTTGCTTAAACTTTCAATGCCCCATAATCATGCCAGTAATGATAGCGTGTTTGCTTTGTCCAAACACCAGGGGCTCTGTTCTAAACACACACATACACCCAGGCACATACACACAGTGCTGGGACGATGATGGATGTGAAGAAATTACAGACCAAGGGCCGTCAGTCTCCACTAGTCATTTAAATACACAATGTACATAAACACAGGAGGACTGCACTAAAATCTGATTCAATTTTCTGTCTATTGGAGCAAACTATTAGTAAAATCATAATGTTCATAATATGGGCAGCCAGTTGTTGGCAGAGATGATACTCTGTTTGAATCGCTCAAAGTCAAACTAGACTCTAAAGCAGAATAACACAGATTTTATCCTTATTAGTGCTGGATATTACATGTATCATGTTTTCCCTACAAGTCTTCAAATGATTTTATACAAGCGTTTAGTATTCTTAGTGGAGAAACACCCGTATGTTACACGGTCCAGGGATGCAAATGAATTTGAAGCAGTGGCCATGTAGTCCTCAGTGATTTTGTTGGGAGACATTAAAGGCTTGAATAAAAATAAATTTAAATATCAAAGGCTTTGGTTTAAAAAAAACAACATGTAGCTGGAGGGGAAAATTGTACAATTACCTACAATGTGCCAGGCTGTTTGCCAGTTGAAAAACAGGTCATGGAAAATGTACATATCCAGCACAGAGAAAAGGCAAAACCACAGTTACATAAGGAGTCCAATGGCATTGTCATTCTTCATTTTAAAAAAATAATCTTTTCTTTGTTTACAATACTGAGAAATTCTGCAGGCAGTGTATGTTTTTGTGTTTTTTGTGTGCAGAAACATACAAGCGAGCTTCAATTCATGCACAGTCATTTTCTCACTGTTGACTAAAGTGAGTCAGAATAAATTACAGTAACACAAACACATAAACTAAATCAAATCCTTATGTATGCATCACCTTCACCACCTCTGGCCTTTACACTGCATTAACAGCCTGAAGCTTGCCAAGGCATTACTGTAACAGCAGCAGTCTAAAACTATGCCATTACATGGTTTTCTAAGTAGAGAGCATCCTGTCACGACACTGTGCGAGTGTGAGTGAGAAAACGGGAACGTGTTTCCTGAATGCTCCACTGAGGGAATTAGCATTAGCCTTGTCACAAGGTCAGGGTTCACATCAGGGGTACGGTGGCAGCAGGAGAGAAGTCACATGACCACCTCACTGGCAACTCATGTTTGAGGTTATTAGCTGCCAGGCCTTCAGCAGGTGAACAAACACTTCACTCTATATTCTGAACAACATGCAGCAGCTTCTGGGGAGCTGATGCTGTCATCACCTGGCACAGAGCTACTACTTTCATTACATTACTTTAATGCTACTTTCAGAGGAACGTTTAGTTTTAGTCTTAGTGGGTCTGTGTCTAATTAAGATTTCTATCCCTAAACCCCCACAGTATCCTTAAAAGCAAACTCTACATTATGTGAGTAAGATCACATTAAGGTGTTACTACTATTAGCTTCAGTTTGCGCCTCAATGTATTATCATGGCAAAATATGGCAGAAATGGAATATGGAAAGTTAGCAAAGTAGAACATATATTAAATACAGTGTACACTAAACTGATATAGATTTTTTTTCACGTTTTCATTAGTGTATAATCCCCTGAAAATAAGAATCATTATGTTTTTGTTGCCTTAGAATAAGATGTTTTTATCTACAGAGGGCGCGGGTGCTCTTCCATTTCATTCAGGGTTCTCCTACATGTTTGGAAAGGAAGAGTGAAACAAGTTCTTTGCAATGTGCCATTAAATTCTACACACTGGTCCTTTAAGCACCAATTTTTCTGAAAAATAAATACCTGATGATCTTTCAAAGACCCAGAAGGTTGTTTAACAACATGCACCACTGTTCTGAAGGCAATAGAATCCCAAAAGACTAGAGAGAGACCAGATGGGTGAAAAAATATGTGCTGCCACAGCTATGACATGATTTTCTAGTCCAAAGGTAGTCAGGACTGACATAAACCTATGTTCTTGCGAAATTTGTAAAGCACTAAAACAAACTTTTATTAAAGTTTATACTGAGCTTACTTTTCATTATTATTTATTATCACAAAATAATACATTTATATTTTTCTTGTATCATAGAAAACAAACAAGGAGAACAATTCCAGCTACCTAGATAGGAAATACAGTAGCAACTTGGGAAAAGAATTAACAATCTTTTTTGTAGCAAAGACAGCAAAGAGAATATTTTGCATGCAGATGGTATGAGTCCCCAAAGATTTTAGAAATGCCTTAAAAACAACAGCAAGAGTTGTTAAACAACTTTCTGGGGTTTTCAAAGAGTTCAGTTTCCTGTTTAAATAAATGTTGAATCTTTTCAAATCTTTTAATGTCATGTTTACAGGTAGCAGTACAAATAAGACTATCGATAAGTATTGGTATTGATAAGCAGTATCAGTAGTGATATCAGTATCAATAAGATCCGAATGACACCCATCCCTAATGGCAATACATGATAATTACAAACTGGGGTTACTCTATGATCTGGGATATTTGTACCAACAAAGTGGCCATGACTTAAACATGATATACCCTGATGATGCACTTTTCACTGCAGAGTAAATGAACAGACTTGCTGCCTGTTGGTTGAGTGAGAGCATGTATGCACAACATACAATACAAAATAACTTGCAACATTTGTTTGCCAGACCTGGGTGGCATTTCCTCTGAATGTAGCATACAAAAGCTCGCCCAAGAAACACATGATGCAGAACACAAAATAAATTGAGTGAAGCCATATATAGACTAAAGAAAGTGTCTGTCATCCAGGGCCTTGTTTGTTTGTACTCTTTCCCAGGCTGCCTGGATTCATTAACACGTAGCCGTTGGCAGCACCCAATTTGGCACAGGGTTGAGCTGGAGGACGACCATGGCTGTGCGGCCTCCGCACACCAGGAGATGAGGACATGTTTTCTCCACCCATCCACACTCAACCATACCCCACCCTGGACAGCACCCTCCTCTGGCACAATCAATCTCCTCCACCCTTGCCTCAGTGTCAGTGTTGAAGACAAATGCATTGAATACTTGAATGCTTTACATTAAAGGCGTTATTAATAAAGAGTAAAGCCTAAGAAAAGTCAGCAGATTTCAGATTACAGAAACAATGAGCTGAGTGGATGCTGGGTGGAGGGAACGGGTGGGAGTAGATGGCCATTTAGCGAGCAAGGAGGCAGTCCTAAGATGTTGTGTTTCCAGTCATTACCGCCTTGCTTTGTTTAAACCCTCAGCTGGCCAGGTACTCCCCCTCCACTCCTCCTAACCCTCACTCTCTCACCCACAATGCACCTGGAGCAAGGCCAGGGCTGCTGTTAATTTGGCCTCATTATTAAGTTAAATGCAGCGCGGGCGGCGGTGCTAGAGCTAATGAGCAGTGCAGAGCTGGCTGTGCTGCTCCCAGCCTCCTGTCCCAGCCATTAGAAAAATTAGAGAGTGGAAAATGAGTCAAGGGTTGTGGAGGCCTTAATTGAAGTCTTGAATGAAACTGTCTCTGATCTGAGTAAACCCTGCTCTGACTGGGAAGGTCTCAACCCCCACTTAGAAACAGAAGAGCCAGAATGTGCATTTGTGTCAGCAAAATCAACATGGTAGAAGACGATGTGTTTAAGGTAAGATATAGGATATATGATAAACAAAATGTCTCTATAATGTAGAGCAAAGTAATTAACTTACTGTGTCTTCCAGCCATTGTATATGCATATTAGGGCTGTGTTTGACAGTCAAATCAAATTTGGCCAGTCAATATGAATATTCATTCTTTGTCATCCGTGATGTGAAAACATTTGATTTTTACAGTTAGAGAAAGAAAAACTGTGTCCTCTTAGAGTTCAGTTAAAAACCCAAGCAAGCTGCTAAAAGCGCACCACCTGTCTTGCACGCTTTGCCCTCCTCAATGCCACAAATTAAAGGTTTATTTAGATCAATCCAGAGTTGGTGATTGTGGAACAGTGGAAAGATGAACCAAAATGTGTTTGTATGAAGCTGACATTGACAATGTTAACATTACAGTTTTGCAAAGGAAGTTTGGTTAGTTTGGCAAGAGTAAAAAAAAAACAAAACAGCTGTTTCTGGTTAAATAAAACATATCTTGGGTCTCTTCCTGTAGCGATCCCTATCTTGTCAGATGCTTATAACAACTATCTGAGCCTGTCAGCGGCAAAACCAAGCACAAGCAATCAAGCAAGCATTGCCCACCCTGCCCGCTTCACAGTGTGCTGGGGTGAAGTGACTGACAGCCTATCACCAACACTCTGTTTCTGTCACTCTTCTCCACTTCCATCAGTTAGTTTTGTTGTTTGTGGTGATATAGAGACTTGGTTTGTGAAGTTTATAGCCTGCCATGCTGTCGCACTGGTCTGTGGACGATGACGCAGCTAAAACACCAGAGCAGAAACTTGTTTACCAACCGCTTGTTTCACCATCTCTCATCAGTTAACCACCAGTGCATGTTGTCACATGCATTTTTTAATGCACTAGTGCACCAGCTAGTATAAAAAAATATCTATGATTACCCTTATTTGTAATTCCACAGTGAAATGTTATCCCTGGGCACTTTTGTAAGCTTCTATCTGTTTTATC
>JAJHUR010136171.1:1067-11974 GCA_027495735.1 Lutjanus campechanus | reverse complement strand
AACCGGCTGAACCACGGCTGATGTTTTTGGAAAAGAGCAAAATGCTCTCAGTGCACTTGTATGTTTCATGTTGTACTGCGTCCCTCAATCCACGGTGCCAGGCTGAGCAAATAAGTACCTGAAACAACGGCAATGAGGTAGTTACACAGTATTGTGATTTGCCAGCAACAGCCTGAGGGAACTGTTGCACTGGGACACGGTTTAGCACACAGTACTCACTCTGCATTTATTCTTATGAGAGCTGTTCAGTATGACCACATTTTGCCGTTTAGTCAACAAGTGAAGCTGATTTTAAAGTTTATAGCCTCGCTTTAAGGCACTTTGAAACCAATTTCTACCAAAGTGAGATTGCTTCCCCGACATACTCAGAATGCAGGTCACGATCCTCCCATATTTCTGGCAAATTTCTGGCATTTCTATACTGCTGCACCAGTCAAAATGTTGAAGAGAGCTGCTTGTGCCCACTGTATAGTTCTTTCATACATCCATGCTCTCAGGTCATGTCCAGGAGGGAATCCCGATCCACTAGAGATCTTACGTGTGAAAACCATGATCCTTCCTAAACCCTAGCCAGATGTTTTCTGTCCCTAAACCTGCCCACCTCTTAACCACAGAGTTATCACATTATAAAACATGATTAATTTGTGCAATGTGCACAACGATGAGACAATCCACAAACATAGGCTTCCCCTCCCTCGCCTCTTGTCCTTCTCCTTCTCTCAGTGCGTTTCTTATGGAACGTTGAAAAGAAAAGGAGCACATTTTTTCCATTAGCGGCCTAACTAACATTCCCTTAGAAAAAAAAAATATTCATTTGCTCTGTTATTGTAATTAAATTTGAAATTGGGCCAGGTAAGGCTAAATGCTATGGTCCCATTGAGTGTTTTCCCTAATAAATGTTGGTTATAGGTCATCTGCGGGCATCTGTTTGCCAAAAAATGTGTATTTAGTATTCTGTTATTTTGACCTCCTAACCCTGTGCTTTGGTTTCAAAATCCTCTTTAATTTCTAGGTCTCAAGGTTGGCAAGTTTGTTCCCCAACAGTAACCACACAAACAATAAACGGTCAAATCCATGAGGGACTATGAAAGGAAGATATATTTCAATGTTGTGCATGTTGAGGGAGGTCATGTAGGTCCTCATAAGCAGGAAATGTGAGGAACCATTTCATGGCCAAGGCCACAAGTTATTTAGAATCTGCTTGAATATAAGTACATTTCAACTGAAGGTTGTGACTCCAGTTCAAATATTTCAATTCTCATTGAAACTGGCACTGTGTTCAACAATACACACGCATCTTTGCTGCATTCAGAGAGAGTGAAAGACATACTGGAAAAATGACATAGGGATGGACCACGTGAGGGCCAGAGATGTACAGATCCACTTTTTTTTCAGTTCTAATCTGATTCTGATATCCAATATATTATTATTAGTTGTAGTGGTAGTAAGATTACATTTGGTTGAAAATGAATGTTAGGCTGGAAAGCTTGTGTGATTTGTGTAATGTAACATGTGTAATAGCATCCTTCAACTATTCAACCATCAATTGTTTGGGCGCTGTAAGATTCTGGCTGTGTGACATTCGCTGCTGATAGCGAGACTGCCTTTTCCCATGATGCATTGCTGAGAGATTGATGTTGCGAGTCCGATCCCCGATGAATGCCTCACGTCAATATCGGGCTCTGGTACCAATACTGGATTGGATCGGTCCCATTTTCTAGCAAGAGCTACTGAGAAAGAGGAAAGAGAGGCAACATTTAGGCTTGTGTCTTTCTGGGATGGATACTTTATCGTAATGTTTTTTGCATGTGCCGCAGCCCGAGTGTCTGCTTATATTCCGATCCACACCATTTAACCATCAATCTAGCAAATCCTGCTTTAATTATGAGCCATGCCTCTTTCTCCCCCCAAACTCAATCAGAACAAATAAAAGAGCCTTTTCAGCCATAATGGGATTATCGATTGGGTGGCAGCCTAGAACTGAGACTTTGTGTATGTTTGTGTCTGGCTATGTGTGTGTGCGTGTGACAACCAGGCTGTATGTGTGAGTGCGGAGCGGTCCGGAAGTGATAAATGGAAAGACATTTTGTGCGAGTGTGTGTGTGTCTGCGAGAGATGTGTGTGTGTCAGCATTGTCTGGAGTCTTGTCTGTGTGGGTGCTGCCAGTGAAGGGCTGAAGGAATGAAGCATTAAATTACAGTACCTCACAGCTTGAGTCTCATCAAGTGTGTGACATGTTTTACTGATGAGTTGAGCTTATTTTGACTGATATCCACCAAGACTTTCATTACTTTGCTTTTTTCCCATTATCCCAGATGTCAAAGTGGCTGTAAATTGTCCTTTGTGGGAACTTTTTGAGTTGAAAAAGCAGATGGGTAAGGGTTTCTGCTTGCTGCGATTAGATTCGATTGCCACCAGTAAACTTGCATTTCTTTGAACCAAAATGGTGCTGTCAGTTACCTTTTTGATACCCATTGTCATAGGCAAATTTATTTTCTCTTTAAAGTCTGTGTAAAGGAAATTCAGAGCCTGTGACCAGTGCCTAAAGAAGTTAGACACTGTGTACCATTGTGCGTTATGCTTTATTACTGGCTGTGAAAATCGCATACACCACTGTACTCTATATGCAACGGCTAAAAGGCCATCTTTGTATGCCCGCATTGGTTGGTTTTTATATATAAATCTATTCTTGGCCTGGTTCCTTCTCATCTGTCTACATCCATGTGTAGAAACCAGAATCAATATGGCCTCATAATATTCTACAAATGCTGGTTCTGCGAGTGAGAACAGAGCTCGGCAACAAAGCTTTTAAAATATGCTGCTGGTGGATCTGAAACTGGCGGAGCTGACCACCGAGTTATATAACATTTAGGGCCCTAGTGATACTGGATTTTTGGGGCCAATGCCAATATTAAGGAATATAAATATTACATACAATATTCTTTCTTACTTTATTTATTATTTTATGTAACAGCTAGTCTGTTTCTTGCCTTCAAAATTTAAAATGGAGATCAGGAAAATAAGTGTGCGGGAGCAACAAATGTGCAATTATCTTTCTATCATGTGTAAACACGTGTAAAGTTAATTTTATTTATATGACTCTATTTGTGCCTTATTCCAGAAAGATAGTTTCCCATTTTATCCTGCAAGCCATACTTTGCATGAAATTAAACAAAAACTAGATATAATATGTTCGTTATTAGACACCATCCACCAAACGGTGCACTAGTAAGATGTAACAAGCCGCACTTTGTGTCAAATTAGACAAAAACTAGAAATAATATGCTCTTTATTATACAGTATTAGACCTCTTATTAGAATATCTTGACTGAACAGACTTACTATAATACTGTAGGCAGATAATGTGATTTAATCAAATAAGCAGGCATCAGTCTTGGCTCCTCCGCCAATTGTATGGGACCAGCCAAATAAGGTGTGTCTCAAGTAGCAGATATGTGATTTCACTTTAGTTTACAGTATAGTTCTGTTGTTTGCATCCAAAGTCTAATAAAGTCCAACAAGGGTCTAATAAAGGGTCCGATACTGTCTAATAAAGAACACTTTCATTTCTGTTTTTTGTCTAATTCGATACAAAGTACAGCTGTTACGTCTTATTGCTGTACTGTAAAATAAACCAAAAGGTTATGAATCCAGCTCAGTGTCCTGCATTGACCCGGCCTCGGAGGTTATGTGCTCCATCTGTGTGTCTGTCTGTATGTAAGCACTATTTGATCATGCGTGTGCACTGGTGTGCACGTCGATGCTCCGAGGTGGAATAATCCTACAGATTTTGATGAACTGTACTGTACTGATGTCTCTAGTGCCACTATCAGTCCACACATTTGGATTTTAAATCACATTCTTGGCTCATACGTCATAAGCACACAACATTTCCTGTGCACATTTTTGGCTACGCTTGTATAACTACAGTGTCATGGCCAGTACAAAGAAAAAGACAAAAAATAGCAACAGCCTGTTATTATTAGACGTAGGCGGGGATCTGCACATATATCACGACTTTCCCAGCTGCCTGCGTGTGAAACTTTGTGTATTGTAATGAGGCATGCAAAGTGAAACATACTTCCCCTGTTTTATGTCCTCTCCTTCCGTCTGTTCCTCTCTTCTTTCATTCAGTTTACACATGCAGGTCTCGACTTATTCAAGGGAAGAGAACAAGATAAAGAGCAGGAGGGGAAGACACTGTTTGCACATAGTCAAATCTATCCATCTGTGCTAACACCTCTGTACCTCTGTCTGTCACCTGTATCATCCGGGACACTTTCTTCCATTACTTTTTCTCTTGCTTTCTTGTTATTAGGCTGCATATATTTTCACTCCTCTCCATCTGTTTATGAAAGACAGGAACTGGTCTTCTATTTCGTGGGAAAATAAACTAACAAATACTTCTTATGTTCTTTCTATTCCACCTCGTCTCTCTCTCACTTGCCGTTCCTGCCCCTCCTACTTCTTTTTGTGGCTGCAGTCAGTGTGCCAGTATGCTGTGTCTAGCATTTACTAATCCTGCTCACATTAGGTTACATCACTGGCCCTTTCCTCCTTTGATACGGTGTTTGCACCATTACTGAGCTTATGCTTTGAGTCTAGCTGCCATGCAGAGGGAAGGTATAAAAAAAGATAAAATGTGTTAGTACGTTGTTTTTTTGTACTTTGTCTCTTTCTCGGTTCCTCCCAATTTATTTGTCACTCCGTCTCTTTATTTATAGATGTTTCTATGTTTTTTCACCCAGGCCTGCGATGTGCTCTTACTTGCATGGGTGCATTCAGAGACACAGAGCAGACGGTACACACAGACGCTCGCGTACACAGATATGCCCAGTGACACAGAGGTTAACAAACACACTTACACACCAACACGCACTTACGCACTGAAAACGTTACAGCAAAAATGTGAAAAATTGTGGTAAAGAGAGAGTGATCTGTTTTGAGGCAAATGAAGGCAGATGCTATTTGCATCCAGGTTAGCCAATGTGGCTGTTTGCACCTGGAGTGGAATAGCTACGATGACTATAATACTCAGGTGTATATAGCTGAGAATGGCAGAGACAAGCACCAGGGTATACGTAGCTAACAATGCTATTTGTAACTGGGGTGTAAATAGTCATTGTGACTATTTACACCAACATGGAAGAGACAATCAATGATCTTTACCTAAACCTAACCAAGAAGTTATGTTAGCTAAACCTAACCAAATAGTTTTGTTGCATAAATCTAATCAAGTACTTTTGATGTCTAAACATAACCAAGTACTTTTGTTGCCTAAATCCAACCAAACTGCAGCTAAAAACAATAATGAAAAACTATAACTTAGCACAGACATGTAATTTCACACTACTGTCAAATTGTAGATGTCCAGGTCTGGACATGAAGTCCTGCACTGAACCATTCATGCACCACAGGCTCTTGTCAACATTGAACTGGTCATTCTTTATAGCTAACAAAAGGGAGTCGGGTGTGATTAGCTGAATTGCCGCTGTGTGTGTATTCATTCCTGGGCACAAATAGACACTCTAATTAGAGAATTATGCATATACATAGGCTACATCATATGTCATGTTATGTCATGTTTTGCTCCGACCTAATTCTCTTTCTCCCACTTACGTAAAATACACTTTTTTAAACATTACCTCACCCATTTCTGGCTCCTAACATCCTGCCTCATTCTTTCTTTCCTCTCTTTGAAGTGTTAATCCGCTTGCCAGGTCTGCTGGCTAATGAAGCTGCAACCTTGAAGTAATTATCAGTGCCTTGTGTGTGTAAGAGTGCCAGTGACAGAAAGAAGAACCAAAGAGAAATTGCAATCATACCGGTAATTGCAATTACATTTCTGCAGAAGAGAGAGAGACAGTTCAGTATGGTTCTCAAGTTACAGTATAGCCTGAGTACACTGACAACGTATGTACTGAGCTCATCAGTGCAACAGTGGTCACTGCAAAGGATTCCAATTATCAAATGTTAAAACTCAACCATACACTCTTAGAAATAAAGGTGTTAACTAGAACTATAAGCCATAAGGGAAGCCTGTTTTGTTTGTGGTAGAACCTTTTCGAAAAGTTCCACTTGGAACCCTTTCAGAGAGTTCTACATAGAACCGAACATCAAGGGTTGTACCTAGAACCATCTGTCAATGGTTTCACCCCAAAAGCGCTATGAGAGATTCTACAAAGAACCCTTCTGTGGTGTGATGGTTTTACCCAGAACCCTTTCTTTGGCCTCTTCCACCAACATGGAACTGACCCCATTCTGGTCCGTGAGCCTAATTTTGAACCGTTAGTCGGTTCCTGGCTCGAACCAAAAAAAAATAGCAGGTTTTTCCTGGGAACCAAAGTGGGTGTGTCATGTTCTATCGGTCATTGTGCAATGCCCTCTGTTAATGGCATCCTTGATTACAATGGTTCTGCTCAAAACTGGTGGAAACAAGGGCTGGTTCATCAGATAGCACCAAGTTTCCAAGAATCATAAATGGAGCTGATTCTGAGAGTTCAATCCAGAACCCTTCCACCTTCTCAGGGTGTTAACAAGGACCTACTTTTAATATATTATGATCTAAAGAACTCTTGACAAGCCCTTGATGAAAGATTTCTTCAAGGATTTTAACAATATTTGAAGAACTCCTACTATGAAAATGACTCCCTTGGTGTTAAAAAGAACCCTTTCTCTAAAAAAGTGTTATTCAGAAGCAAAGGGTTCTGAGTAGAACCTCAGCCTTTCAGGAAGAACCCTTATTTCTAAGAGTGTAGTACAACACACTCACAAACATACACACACATATATTGCCTGTAGCATACCCCCAATTAGAGAAGAGAAGAGAAGAGAAGAGAAGAGAAGAGAAGAGAAGAGAAGAGAAGAGAAGAGAAGAGAAGAGAAGAGAAATGACATAATGGGAATAGGGGGGAGATGGGGAAATTGGGACGATCTGAGAGAAGATAAGCAAAACACAGAAGAGGAAAAGACATGAAGAGACATCAGTGCTTTGACAGCATGGTCCTTGTTCATGACGTACAAATGGAGAACACTTAAGTTCGAGAAAGACAGAGCAGTGTGTATTTGTCTGAGGGAAGAGTAGGTGGTTACATGAGCCTCATTTTATCTATGCTAATCTGTGCTGACATTCACATTACAGCAGGGTTCTCCGCCACATGACAAAATGTTTTCTAGCTTACGGAGGAGAGGGGAAAGAATAAACAAGGCTCTTTCATTAAAAACGATCAGTCGGCTCATTTATAACTTTAACAGTGTTGTTCTTGTTGCTCTGGCCCTTTAAAATAACTAGCGGTCATGTAATTCACAATGGATATGACCAACAAACCAAGAGAGTGGGAGAACACAGCACAGAAAGAGTAGGAGGGTATGCCTGCCCCATATGCAGCGAGCCATACATGTTGCATAAGCTGACCTATCTAGTGCTGTAATCAGATCAGTATGTTTGCAAAAAAACCAAAAAGAAAACAACCTAATCCAGAAGCAACAACAGCAGTTCAGTTAAAAAAATATATATAATGACTGACAGTCAGAGGTAGAGGCAGAGGAAGAAAGAGAAATATGATCAAAGTAAGAATCATTCCAGACAATCCTCCCATGGTGATTTTGCGCATTCACACCCAGCTTGAGGTTTTCTTTGAGTGTGTTTGTTTCATGGGCGGATACTTCTTGCAGCAGCGAATAGCGCCTATTATGCATGAGTGTGTGTTTTTACTTTGTGTCTACCATGTATATTTTATGAGTGCTATGACATTTCTAGGTCCGCGTAATCTGTAATGTTCACTTTTCTCGGAAAAAGAGGTGAGGTTACGTGGGGGATGGGGGGGGGGGCGTGTGCTTGGAGATCAGAGTATGGCCTTATATGTCCACTAACGCCTTGCTCACGCAGTTTTTGTTATTCAGACCGCCAGCTTCCATGACAGTTAAAGGGATAGTTCACCCAAAAATGAAAATTCAGCCATTATCCACTCACCCGCATGCCGATTGACGGTGGGGTTTCACAGTTTCACAGTGTTTCAGAATCTCCCAAACAATGTAAGTGAATGGTGACCAGTTTTCTAACAGATCTATAGGGAAGATTTAGACCAAAAACATGGTGTAAATGACATCTTTCAAGTCAACTTGGCATGTTAAGACTTGCCGTTTGAAAACTGGTCACCAGTCACTTCTCACATTGTTTGTGAGATTCTGCAACACTGTTTTCCTGTGAAACTCCAGCAGTGTTTTGTGGACTAAAAAACTAAACCTGCCCTTTAACTGGCATGAGGGTGAGTAGATAATGAATGAATTTTCATTTATAGGGATCAGATTTTCAGGTTTTCATTTTGCGCAACAGTACTGTCAGAACCAGAACTTGTGTAAGCAAGGTGTAGTTACTAGGGCTGCAACTAATGATTACTTTCATAGTTGATTAAGTTGTTGATAATTTTCTCAATAAATCGCTGAAAAATCACTTGACCTATAAGTGTCATCAGTGTTTCCCAAAGCCTAAGACGATGTTCTCACATGTCTTGTTTCGTCCACAAGAGCATGAAAAGGAAAAAAAAGAAAAGCGATTCGCACACCAAAAGAGCTCCCGTATGCAGTTTTATTTAGCGTGATGTTTCGAGCTTGACGCTCTTCCTCAGACTGCACACGCTCGAAACGTCACGCTAAATAAAATTGCATACGGGAGCTCTTTTGGTGTGCGGATTGCTTTTTTTCCTTTTCATGCTCTTTGATACTTTGTGATCCAGCACCCAACCCAGTGGGCCTCAGGGATGTGCATGTCCTATTTTTATTATACCTTTGTTTCGTCCACAACCCATTTTTGTCATAGAAGAGTAAACTAAAAAACTTGTTGTAAAGTAAAGTGTTGCAGCCTGCTTACACCATCTTGCTGATATTTGCCATTTTGTGGCAATCAATAACAAGCCTCCAAAATGAACAGCAATGGAGCGAGGGAACGAGATTCATGACCACACAGCTGTGTTAGCTAATAACATGTCTACATTTATTTGTGTGGTGTTGGGGCATCAGCTCACTGGCAGTTGAGAAGCTCTAAGAATCGCAGAGTTTGTTTTATTGAAGTGATTTTTGTCTTTTTTTTTTTTTTTTTGTATAGCTGATTCTTGTACCATTGATGATTGTGTTAGGAGATCCAACCATTGTAAGATGTTGGTTTGTTCCCTACTTTTTCAGTTTAGTAGTGTGATTTTCTTGCAATACAAGTATAAGTATTGTGATTTGTGTTGATTTTTTTCCAGACGTAAATGTAGACGTGCTGCTGGGGGAGGGAAAAGGAAGAGGAAAACATGTTTGCATGAACAGAAAGAATTACTAATACTAAACCAAACCCATTCTGCAAAAGTCTGGAAAACATCCAAACCCAAACTGGCACCTGTTACCTGTCTGTCTGTCCTTTAATGTTTTGGTATTGTGTATTCTTATGTATTGATAATATGTTTATATTATTTATGTGTGTTTACAGAAAAAAAACCCAAGTCCTGAATCAAAATTGTATTATTTTTGGACTAGCTCCCTCCATTGTAGCTGCCTTGGTTTTACGTTGTTTTAAGTTGTTGTTTTGCAAGTCATAAGTAAGTTTCAAGTCTTTACACTCAAGTCCAAAGTCCTAAACTTTGAGTTTCGAATAGACTCTTTCGAATAGACTCTTTGAATGCCATGACAATGTGGAAGGAGTTGAAAATTACAGACAATTTGGTTTTTTTTTGTTGACCACCTCCTAGTTTTCGTACATGAAGAAAATTATGTTGTTGTTTTTTTTTCCAGCTGGAGCTAAGTAACTTAACGTTAGTTCTTCATGGTTCTCTCCTGCAACTTGATTGGTTCAAAGAAAGTGGATCGGGGGAAATAAATCGTACTTAAATAACGTTGACATTCTGATTTGATTTCTGGCACCCTTTTTAAATATGTACATCAGTGCTGTTGATGTTATTCAATGTTGAGAACAGCCAAGAACTGCTTGTTCTGCTGCCATGCTACAACAAAAGAATTAAACCTTAGTGCCAATGGTTTCATGTGCACATTTACATATTTTAGGATCAGCACTGGTCATGTGCACTCGAATTGAGCACGCTAGTTCTCACCCTTCTTAAATCATCTTTGGACTTAGTGTAAGATATCTAGTATTTGCAAACAAAAGGCTCGAGTTCAAGTGAAATCACAAGTCATTCGTAAAGCCTGACTTGAGTCCAAGTCATGTGACTCGAGTCCACGCTCTGCAAGAAACCTAGGTGTCTTTGACGTAAAGCTTCCCCAGCGGCTCCTTTGCATTTTATGCCTTCTAATAAAGGGATGAGATGTATTATAGTGAAGAGAGCAGCAGTCCATTACCTGCTCCATGGAGTGATGTGAACCCTGAATGAAATTAATCAAAGAAGTGTGTATTAATAAAATATCAACTGAGAATCTATTCTTAGTCTACTTATACTCTTACTGCAATATAATGGCAGTTTAGAGAGAGGTCAAACACTGATAACTGTGAGAGAATCTAGCAGTTTAAATAGAAAGTGCTGATTTCCTTTAATGGCAGTTTTGCATTAATTTTAGTGCTGATGGAGGTCCGCCCTCACTCTGTAGACCAAGTACAGTAATTAGACACTACTAATAATGTGATACCCACTGGTGTAATGATAAATGATTAAACTCTCTTAGTTAGACCTTACAGTTGTATATTATGCTAAACTCTGTCTTAAAACATTTTCATCTCAAAAAGTCCACAACATTGTTCAATGTTATTTATCTCATCAGTGCATGACAATAGTTAAGCTATGTTGTCTATGTCTGTGAGTGAAACCCAGGGCAACCTAGCAAGAACCCTTTTATATTCCAGTGGTTTCATCTAGAATCCAGCCAGGAGGTTCTACCAAGAACCCTTTCATATTCTAAGAATTTCATCCAGAGCC
>JAJHUR010136170.1:0-19758 GCA_027495735.1 Lutjanus campechanus | reverse complement strand
CCTGTCTCTATATGTAACCACGTTTGTATAAGCAGTGTTGATCTTTGACTATGACCATTTAAGTGGTTAGGTATGAGTGGGTATCCGTCTGTGTGTGTCAGTGTGAGTCAATGTAAGTGTGTAGAGTTCAACCCCGGGAAACAGGATTCCCAAGAATATGGTATGTAAGAAAATACTGATATCCTAAGTATTGTGATATTAACACTCGTGCTAACACTATCGTGCTACGTGCAATGATTCGTGGCATTGGTTTATATAACAATGTTGTTATCTGTTCTTCATACTCTGTTCTTTATACTATGACAGTTTCCCTAAACTTTAATAAATAATATAGCAATATATCAGCTTTTGCACAGTATCGAAATATATCGCGATGTATTGAATCGGAACCCCTGTATCATGATGCGAAATGTATCATCAATATCATCATATGCCGAATGCCCCTCCAAACCATTTCTTGGTCACTTCCACGAGGCTGCTCCAGCACATTTTTTTCCCATAAGACTGTTCTACCCAGTTCGACTGTACTGAGCCGTGATTGGCTAGTTCTCGACAACACGTCCATATGACTGCCATAACCATAAACCATAATCTCTTCTTAAACGTACCCAAGTAGTTTTCTTGCCTAAACCTAACCAAACTGCGACTGAAAAATATTTTTTAAATCCAAATAATAAGTCCAAAGAAAAGTTAACAGTGACATTTAGCTTCACATGGGACACCAAGCCGAATCACCCGTGTGAGAGTCTTGTGTTTGATCCATTCATCCACAACAACCTCCTTGCTAAACTTCTCCCAGCTGCTAGTCTACACAGCCAATCAGAGCACAGTAGTTGCAGCCAGTCACTGCACAGCAGGCGGAACAGTCTTGGAGATAAAAAAAAAAAAAAAACACTGTTCAGTCAGACAGTGACAGATCACAGGCAATAAACTTGACATTTCGTCCTCACAGCTGTAGCGAAGGTCAAGCTGAACACGGCATTTGCAGTTTTTATGTTCATTATAATGTTGATTAATGTTGAATGTTGTTCGTCTGCCTCCCTAATTATTAATACCACCAGATAACACACTGAAATATTCAGGGGAACACACATTTCTCCTTGCTACAAATAGTGTTGTCTGAAATTTGGCCATGTGTTTTAACAGTAGCTGAGATCATCCCGGGATTCCAGACATGATGTGCTTCTGTTCCCGAGATAGAAAATGTCTAATTTTTTTGTTTGAAATATTAATCCCTAGTGTGTACCCTTCTTGTGTGGTTCTGTGTGTCTGTGTGTTAGCCTCGTGGGTACTGACCATGTGCATGGCGTCCTGGCGCTGGGGCAGTGAGGACAGCTGGGACTCTGAGTGGTAGAGGGTCATTCCCTTCCTCAGGGCACGAAGGTCACCTGGGTTACACTGCTGAGCACAAATGACCACAAAACAAACACACAAAAAAACAGAGATATGAGGCCTCTGTGCCATGTCAAACGAAAATATGTTGGGCATTCCTTTACTGCATGCTAATGAATCCAAATTATTAATCCAAAACACAAAATGAGATAAAAACACAAAGGATCATTAGTATGTCACATGATTTTCCAACTCTTAAGCTTTTGAGGCTCAGTAATATTGTATTTCTTTTAAAAATGTTCATTTTTTCCATTAATGTGACTCACAATCAGTCTATTGGCATGACTCTATCCTGTATCACAACTACTGAAGAATTTACAGCTGAAAAATAACATAATATGTCCTAAAGCCCGACCAAGACTGCATTTTTGAGAATTACAAAAATCCAATACCAATGCACATTGCCCATTATACTTTTTTGTTTGCAGCAACACATCATAAATATTTGAGTAGAGCCTGACAGATACTGGATTTCTGAGGCTGATATTCATATCAATACTTGAGAGTTTAACCAGTCCAAAAATTATATACTGGCCACTATCAGTTACTTACATAAATGCATTATTATAAGGTTGGTTATTTAAGAGTCAAACGATGAACTTGTCAGTACTCTCTGCTGGACAAACTATGTAGTGAGGACACTGTTTCTAAACTACCTCACACATATCTCTGGCATTTTTGTACTGCTCTACTTTCTGTGTTGTTGATCATTGACTGTCATGTCTGCAGATACAAGTATGTTGGCGGCAAGTTAATGTTGATCTACTATATATATGTCTGCCAGTTTATCACAACTCCATACTACACTTTTATTATGTATGATCAAAGGAAACTGTAGCAAAAAAATATAACAGTAAAGTTACACATTAATGAATATAACTGTGAGAATAATGCCTCCAGTATACATTTAGTGCTCCTGTTAAATACTAGGTGTGGATAAAAATGAAAAGATCAATTGCAACTTTTATTTGAATGATCCAGTATCGATTCATCGATGTCTGCATCTGCGCTACATGCAGCTGAATGTGTAGGCAGTGACGCTCAGTGGTTCATTTAGGGTTGCACAATGTCTAAAATCTACTTTGTGGATAACAAGTTATTCCCACACGCACAAAAAGGTTGTTTAAGGTTAAGAAGTAATGTAGATGACAGCTGACTAAATTAGCTGCCCTGAGTCAGTTTCTCTCCGTTTCTGCCGTCTGTGCTCAGAGTGATGATTAAAGTGGATGAGTTGTAATTAGTTGAAGCCTCTGTAACTGACTGTCCATGCGTAGCCGTATAGGATAACATTTATTATTTAAAATATCCATAATAACGACACCATTGAAAAGTGTGGTCTTTAATTATTCTTCCTCAGCTTTTTTGCCAATGTAGGCTTAAAAATACATAGGTGTTTATAACTGGGAAATGTGTCTGTTTAGCAACAATACAAATCAATAGGATTGTTCACTTTCCTGGGGTAAATAAAAATCCCATCTAGCAACTCACTAGCATTAAACTATTTTGATAATCAAATAGCCTAATGGTTACAGTAATTTTTCATGCAAAAATGGTGAAAAAATGCTGTTTTCAGTCTCTCAAATATGGAGATTTCCTGACAAAGAGAGACATTTAAAGACATCACCTTGAACTCTGAAAAACTGGGATGGAAATTTTTCACTATGGACATTTTGTCTCTGAACCGGGGGCAAGTAAAGGTTGACTTCAGGCACGTAGATTTCTGACCCAGTGAATAAAAACACTGACACTGAACTGTGCAGTGCTGTTCACTTATTAAATGAATAAGAAAGTAAATTTCCCAAGAATCATTAAGACTTGAATCTAATCAATACAAATCAATATCCAATCCTACAAGAAGCACATTAATACCAATATATATTTAATAGCCTGCTATCATCAGATAACAGATATGTTTATATATTGATCAGGCCATCAGTGATGATACATGGGAAGTTCTGTCCTCCTACGCTTGCACCTGCACTCTCATCATCACTGAGACGCCATTTCTTCAAGCTCTTCATTCGCAAAGCTGGTTTTTTATTTGTTGGGTCTTCAGTGCGCATGGCTGTATCACGTTGTGTCATCGTGGGGGGGCCATTACGCAGGGACAGTTCCTAAGATTTGTCCTCATTAGCAACCAAAGACCACTGGTTCCTGGGGGCGGTAACCAGCCTGGCTCCTCTCTGCAGGCAGGAACACGGCAGCACCACTGTTCCTTATGACATTTCTCATGTCACGCACTAGTGTTCCCTCCGCGCGAGGCTCGGCGTGCGAACGCACGTGACGCCTGCGAGCGCTCGGGCAATAAATAGCCCAATGAGCAGTGGGTGTGCGTCTGTGGACATGCTGCTGTGTTGTCTGCCTCTCTATTATCTCCCTCTCTGTGTCACACACACAGGTGCACAGTCACACACACACACACTCACAAAGCTACAATCAGCATTCCCCTTGTCTTCTCTGTCCTTTGATATCCCCCTCCTCTCCTCGTCTCTCCTCTCCTCTCACAGCTTAGTATCCTGCTAGTGTTCCTCTAACCTTTCACAATCCTTCCCATGGCACTTTCTTTACTCGCGGGTTTCCATATTCATGCCCTCGAATCTGTACCTTTGCTTACATCTATGTCATTTCTGCAGGCTTTGTGTCTGCCAGCAAGCTATGCCCTAAATGTCACATCTGGAGGACTGACACAACCACACAATCCATGAAATGAACACATCTGTCAGCTGAATATATGATCAGAAACAGTTTCCTGACAAGGTTTCCATCATGTAAAAGTCGAGCTCTACAAACCAACACACTCTCTGACTCCAACTTTTTATTTCCGTCCTGAGCTGACCTTCACCACCGAGACCAACAAAGCTATTTGTTTATGAGACAGCCAGGGACAGTTGACCCTCCGCAGTCTTCTTGGCTAAAACTCAGGCCCCTCCGTCTATCCATCCATCACGGTGTTCTTGGCGCTGACAGGGAGAAGCTGTGGACGTCACGCATCATTTCCTGTTTGAGTTATGAGGGGCAGGGGGGTGATGCCACCTTGACAAACGGGTAGGGAAGATAGCAGCGCACTCCTTGAGAGCCGTAATTCAGCCGCATACAGAGCAGAAGCACTACAGTGCAAAACAACAATACTGTTTTTTTTTATTTATCAGTGTGTGTCCTTTATATGGATCACAAGCACAGGCAAACAGAAGTTTATAATACTTACATGTTTTGCTCAGCAGGGTAATCTTCACAAATGAATACCACTTTTAGATCTTTGAAACGTAAAAAGCAATTGCCAGAAGTAAAAAGCTAATGTTAGACTATAAAACGACTACACCAGGGTCGCATGATATCAACTTCAACACCACTAAGTGACTAGCGTTTGGCGTGATGACATTAATGTTCTGGACCTCTGTAGTCTCACTTGCCACTTGTTAGCAACCGCCTTTTTTAAGACACGTTAAACCTTATGAAACCTCATGAAAATTTCTTTGGCTTGTGTAGACAACAGACCATTTTTCCAGACATCTAACCAAAAACCCTTTCAAAAAACAATTGATTTCGAGACATTATGTTAAAATTTTCCAACTGGAAACCGTCATCCCAGCAACTGGCGATTGCAGATATATTTGCGCTTATAAGTTCAAACTCGACAGAAAAACAAAACCAAACCAATCAAAACTGTCTCGTAGACTCCTTCCACTGTTCCACCAATCACCAGCTCTGGTTTGGTCGAAATAAATCCTTAAGTCACCGCGTTAGATGTGAAAATATTCAGGCTCTACAGGCTGGTTTTGTCTCACCCATCCTCTGGCTCAGTGGGCGCATACTTGTGCTAACAAATCTCCCAAAACAACCAACCGCCGATATATTTGTTCCATTGCCCAACCCTAAACCAGTGGTACAAAAATACTAACTCATTCCTGCAGCACTCTATAGACCTTTTTTCACAGCAGCCATATTGGTATGAAATATTAGGTAAACACAGGTGTTACTAATGATACTAATCAAGGTTCTATTCCATTTAGTATAGTAGAGCAGCACCCTGACTCTGTTTGACCTGAATGGAATGGAATCATAATTAGTATAACTCAGTTTCCCCTACCATTTCATGTCAAAATCGGTGAAAAATGCTGTGAAAAAGGTCTATTATGTGACGCGCGAGAACAGAAAGTTCGACTAGTGTAGCGACAGTGACTAAACCATGTCCCAATCCATCTTCTTTCAGCCCGATCTGATTTTTCAGTCAATAAATCAGTCGTATTGTAGCTTCATTAACCCCCTTCATCACTCAAGTCCACTGGACCCCACTGCAGTCCACTCTCTCAAAATGAGCTCAATTAGCCTGCAGTTAACGGATGGAGTGTCATCTGAATGTGTCATATAAATCATTAAATTCTCAGAGTCACACTGAGCACCTCACATGTTCATGATAAAGTGGCAGGAGAGCCTCGGAGTGGCTCACACTTCACTGAGTTAATCGAGATAAGTAACAGTCGAAAGACGTGGGAGAAAAGTTGAGGTAAATCATGTACATGCCTGTGACTGGGCATGTCTGTGTGTGTGACAATGGGCGTGCACGAGAGCACACACCTGTTTTTCTCATTGTGTTCACACCTGTGCTGCGTAGGCCCGTGCTAATATTCACCGTGGGACCATGCTGTTAACTCTCACCCTTCTCCCTTTAGTACAGTGAAATCCTTCAGCCAAGCTGGTTTCGAGGGTCAGCATTCCAGCGATAAGAGGCTATTGTTTCCTTCAGGCTCGACACAAACTCCACTGGGCCAGTTTCATAACACAGGAAGTTAGGCAATGTGTCCATTGAGGCAACTAATCCATTGTAACAATTCCACCTGCTAGGTTATTGCATAAGGGACAAATTAAAAAGCAAACACAACCTCATTTTTTCCATTATTTACCAGAGTACACTTGTGTTTTCATGACCCATTGTACAATTTAATGGAAAGCAAAGTTTATTCATAGTATTTCTGAACTCCAGACAGACATTACTTCATTCTTCGGTTGCACTCACACACCAGTTGTTGGCCATGCATTATTGATACCTGGATCTACCTGTGTTCCCCCTGCAGCTTCAATTATTCAGCCCACCAGACGTCCCGACAAGCCAGGACAAGCGTGTGTCGTTTATGCACCAAAGCACAATGTAGCATTCATTCACCTGGGGTACCTCGTACCAAACACTGACTGTGCCGAGCAGAACAGCTCCAAGGACAGAGAAAGGCTTTCTTGCCAAGATAGGCCACATACAAGCAGGGCCACCTGTGCTCAGTCATTAGCATAGCATGCTAGCAGTGCAAAACAGGGTCTGGGCACAGAAGCAACGTCTCTACAAGGTAATGGAATCCAACTCCTTTAGGCTTGTAACACTGACAGCTCTATGGTAATGTTTGAGGCTACACTTTGATGTGTTAGACTGTGCAATTGATATGATGCTATACCTAGCCGCCACTTAGCTTAGCATAAAGACTTGAAACTGCTCTGTCCAAAGATAACAAAATACACATAATAGCATATAATTTACATTTTGTTTGTTAAACACATACAAAAGCAAAAAGTGCAAAAATAACAAATTTCTTTATGGGGGGGGGGGTAACATGCAGGATATTTCTTGGCTGATTTCCTGGAGCCGTGTTGCCAGGCAACCAGCAGAGGCTCCACCGCAATGTGTTGTTTGCACATTTCTGTTTTTGTATGAATTAACCAAACAAAATATTAAGAGTTAAGAGTTAATTTGTGACATTTAGAAGTGCTGGTAAGGACTGTTATTACCTTGGGACAGAGCCAGGCTAACTGTTTCTCGCTGTTTTCAGTTTTTGTGCTAAGCTAACCGGCTGCTGGCTGTAGCTACCTATTTAGCGCACGGACATGAACGAGGGCTCAATCCTTTTATATAAACGCACGCCAGTTCTGCCATTAAGGGTCTCTCATGATAAAACAATAACAAAAGACATTGTTTTTTTAATGACATCTGAAGTGCTGTGGGATCATGGGAGTTGTTGTCCTCACTATTAAAAAACCAGCATGCAGATGATAATCTATCTAACACGATCCTGGCAGACATTGTGCTCAAGGATGAGGCAGCGTATTTAGTTTTATTCACATTATGTTTAGTCATGTTTGCTGACTTCCTTCCTCACTTTCTGACGTATTCAACGAATCCTCTGTTTTCCTGGAAGTTACAGTAACTGGCCACTAGCAGGAAACACACCGTTATCTTGGACAAATGATATATTTGTCTGTGTTTGTCCATTGGTTGAAACATTTCGGACAGTGTAAGCACAGAACTAAACAAAACGCACGTCTATTGTTTTTTAGACATTTTAATGTAGAAATATTACAATATTCCTATAAACATTATCATAGAGTTGATTCAGCATCATCATGAACTCAACATTATACCAGTCAACTGTACTGGCACTTAATACATTGCATTGTACAGGTGTTGCTTTTATTGTGTCCACCTTCCGCATTTGAGAAAGCAACAAGCTCAAAGTTGTGAAAAAGTCCCACCACCAAACAGATAAAAGAATGAAAAGGGCAAAGGAGGCTCAACCAGCAGAGGAGGCAACAAACAGTGATATTTCAGAAAGTTACCTTTTTCGTCTGTATCTGTGATAAACTATACCGGCTATAAGCCTAGGGAGAGAAAAACATAACAGTGTACTGGTTCATTATTTGAATACTGCCCATTGTGAACCATTATTAACAGCAATGGTAGCAAATGTAATCTTCATTGGCTCCACATAAAATGAAGATACAGTAAAAACAAAAGACTTTTAAGCTTTTATGAAGAATTTTCAGATCAATGGCAACTCAACTGTCTTATATTTTGCTGTATTCCAAATAAAAAGTGTTATTCTATTACTAATACTACTAAGTTTTATCACTTCAAATCTAAAGGGAAAAAAAATTGCTTCAAATGTGAACAAGAGCTATTATTGGAATTTCAGAAACAGGGTCATATTATAAGTCTTGACTGCTGTGAGACAATGTGTAGCACCTAATTGTAGCAGTTAAGGGCTAATTATGAGGATCATTTAGGTTTCGTATCAGTGATTCCAGCCTACTCTCTCTGCCTACATATGAATCCTCTGGGAGATAATTGGGGCAAGGAGAGAAATCACTTTAAAAAAAAAAAGAAAAAAAAAAAGAATAAAGGCTTCGAATCAAAAAGCCATTTAAACTGTGAAATTCCAACTCTGTCTGTCTGCAGCCTGACTCGCATTCAAATGAACTGAAACACATCATAAAACAGAACAAATGACATATAAAAGACTGCAATGTATGAATATTTACTAATAATGAATGAGTTTTGAGAATAGGTTTCAGTGATAAATTTCACCACGAGTCCACCGTCAGTGGTCGTGCGTATGTGAGACACACCTCCGCAGACTGACATGTGACCTTTTAGTGAACCACACCAGAAATCCACCCTCCCTTCCTTCTCACACTCCCTCAGCCCACCATCCTCCAAATTTGGGAGAAGTCAGAGCAAGGTCAACTTGGGGAGAAATGCTTTGCTCTGTCACCGTCACTTAATGCCTCGTTCCCCTCCTCTTTCCTCCTCTCATCTCTCCTCAACTCCCACAGCTCGCCTCGGGGGCTAACATCACTGCTCGCTACTGAAGCTTACTGACTCCCCATGAATTAAACATGGATAAACATATTCTCCAACTAACAGGCAGGCTGTTGTGAGGGGGTGGCTTCACAGAGGCATCAGGCAAACACTTTATCTCATCACAGCTGCCGATCACATGTTTTGGGCAGGGGGGGATAAGTTCATATAGCGCTGGACCGGGCTGCGTTACAACATTTTCACGTGCAATATGTACAGAGTTTGTCTGTACACCTCACCTGTGACAGAAGCTTGTTGTTATCGTCCTCCAGGATCCGCACTTTAGTCTCCAGCTGCCTGATGTAGTTGGAGGAGGAATCTGGAGGAGAGACAGAGAAGAAAAGAAGGGAAGGAGAAGCGATTAGCATTTCAAAGACCTCAAACGGAAAACAGGCAGACACGGCCACTGGAGCAAAAGGACCACATAGAGATCGGAAGGTTGCTGCGCAGTTAGAGGGACCAAAAACTCATTCTACAAATGAGGGGTTTCACATCACAGTTTAAGTCCTTGACTTAAACTATAAATAATACTTGTGCAACCCAAAAACAATACACAGAGGTCTGATATTCCTGTTTGTTGTACAAACTGCTTGCTATGAATTCGTATACTGGACAACATGTTTACATTTGTAGTCTAAGAATCAGAGAAGTAATGTAAAGGGACAGTTCACCCCAAAGTCAAGATACTGTAGAGCTTTTTATCCATCTAGAGTTTTGGAGATGACGTAGAGATGTCTGCCTTCGCTCCAATATAATGGGACAAAACGGCACTCTGCTTGTGATGCTCGAAGCACCAAAAACACTAACAGAAAATATTTCCATTTATCCTTTTAATTCTTTCTCTAATTTCTCTCTCATTTTCTGTCTATTGGCTGTTAACTACTATGGGTGTTATTGTGCAAATTTATCTGTCAGATATAGTGCCTTGTACAAAGCCCTCATGTGCTAAAAAAAACTAGTTATAGCCTGATGTCAGGGGTCAAGCACTGAGCATTCCCACCCAGATTAGCAGTGCTTGACCTAACTTTTGACCTCATAACTTGACTGGGGCCTTTTCCCACTCTGGCCCACATTCTTCTGCACCACTCATTCATTGAGAGACAGACATTTGATAATATTTGCCCCAAAACTGTCTCTACGCTGTATACACCTGACAAATAATCATGTATCTGAGGCCTAATTGCTCCGCAGAGGCTCCCTCAGCTGTTGTTGATCCTGATAAAGCAGCGTTCTGCGTCGATGTGAATCAACTGTGCCGAGTTCAAACCAGGGACGGGAGCCGTGTGAAGAGTGGAGGTGCAGTTTGACTCAGTAGGTGGCACCGAGCCTGTTATCTAAAAAGGCATGTTTAATTTACAGTGAGATCAAAGCCGAGGTACACGCAGGAAGAACGCTCCGGCAACGAGTCAGGGAGCAGAACACCGCGCGCACAGCTTTACTTTATTTTGTTTTCTAAGTGTTAGTACAGAGAGACAGAGGGGAGAGGCTGATGGGAGATATAACAAAGACGATGGGGAGGATGCTGATGAAAATGCTGGGTTGAGTTAAGATGCAGATGAGAAGTCACTGCTGTAGGGTACTGCACACAAACACACACACACACACACACACACCTAAAGTCAGAGCTTGTTGCATCAGTGAGGTAACTTTGACCTCAGTTTGTTTAATACTTAACTGAGCCTAACAAGTCTCACCAGCCTGTGTTGTTCATGTAACCTGGTTGATCAGCACTTTGCAACCAGGGGGCGCTGTTCTGTAGAAATCCACCATTAAAAACACACACACTCAGTCGCTGCACTGCCACCGCACTCCAGCCTTACACTCATGTGTCACACATAGGTGAACATACAACGTGTTTAACATAGCAGGATATGGTTAGTTTTCTGCAGGACCCTGACTTCTTAAACATCATGTGAAAAAGGAAACATATTTTCCTCCAACGGGGTAAAAGATCAGAGAAACCAGGTTAACGTATGCAGCTGGATTTCAGCTCGAGGATGATGTACTGGGCTGTATATATGCTTAACTGCCGTTCTAAAGGCGGTTTTACAGACCTTGGGTTCAAAACAGTAAAATACAAAGTAAAACCCAATATAGTTCATTTTTGAGCGGGACATAACCTATTTTTAACTCTTCTTCTTAAGGAGAGGTCATTAAAAATAAATTAATAAAATGTTTTTCACTTTCTGAAGTCTGAAATTACCATAAAATATTTATGATTCATTAAAAAAAAATTATCAGAACTAATAAAACAAAGTAATGAGATCAAAATTATTCGTTCTTCATCTTTCTGACCTAGTTGAACAGTTGTTACAGTATGGTGCGATTAGTCTTGTGTGGTCAGAGTTGTGATTAAAGCTTTGAGATTTCAAATTGGCCAGTGGCATTTTTAAATTAGGAACTGCTTATCTATGAACTATTTTAGATTTAAAATATTTGTTGAATGAAATAAACATGTGAATGAATCTGAAAACTTTTCACGGACCCCCTGGCAGAGCGCCACAGACACCTACTGGAGAACCACTGCTGTAGAGGACAAGTAAGTGGGTCTGCTGAACAGCAGACTCTGTCTGTGAAACTGAGACACTCACACTGTGTGCTCTCTCAGTACAGAGCCTGTCCTCTCACTTCAGCATCAGCCCAAATGCTCCATTAACACACTTGACCAGCTGCGTGTAAACACAAGTGTAGTGCACACAAGAAAGTTTTGAGGAGAAATCACTTTTCCATGCTCCATGTTGAAAAAACAGTCACATACTCATGTGAAACCATGTGAGTGAAGATGCCTCTTTCAGATTAAGGTAGAACAATTCACCAATCCATGATGACAACCACCCTTCCCCCCAAATAGTCCAGTCATTTTCACATGTACAAAACTGATCCTTCTCCAAAGACCAGGGACTAAACAGGGCTGAGTGACAGCAGCCCCAGCAGGGCCTGGAGGCCTATCTATGTCCAGCCACTTGACTTTTCAGGAGGGCCAGTGCAGACAGTGCTGTCAGTTGGCTGGTTAGACGCCGTTTGGACAGCTAGAGGAGGAGGCCTCGGTGGCCAGAGCTGCTAATCCTCTCTTCCTGCCTTGTGACCCTCTAATCTGGCTTCATCTGCTGGCCTGACCTGCGGCCAGATCTCAAGCCGATTAGGACGAAGGTTCCTCAGCCTTCAGTCATCACCAGCGCACTCAAACAACAAAGAGAGGAGCCACAGAAAGAGGGGGAGGACGGAAAAATGAATGTTCATCGGGGGTTTTTTTGCCCCCCCTCGGTGGTGTTTATATATTTAGATTACTTACAGAGATTGAGATCTTGCCAGCAGTAATCCAATAAACTCAAAAGTCATCAGAGTCTGTCAGGCTTATTTTTTATCTCCTTAGAACTAATTAAAGAAAAATTTAGATAAGCAATCAAAGATAAATATTGATGTATAGCTCAGGCGTACACTATCTGACTAGAGAAACTTTACCCTCCCTTTAGTTTGCCTAAAGTGATGAATCCCACTGTCATTCACATACCATACTTCCTATCTCTAAGCCTTTGATGTGCTATACTGCCCTACAAAATCAAAATGCACACAATGAAAATAACTGTTAGTTGCAGGTCTAAACCACATATTTACAGTACTTAAGACCAAAACCCTCAGTCTTATTCTGTGAAGTTTTCCCAAAGGTTTACATCAATTTTGTTTTGTTGTAAAATAAGTCCAAAAAGAACAATAAAATACATCCAAACCAAACTAACGCTAAAATCCTGTTGAAGCTAGCGAGAAATAGCCATAGCTAGCCTTGACTAAAGCCCACTCACTGTTTAATACATCTCGGTGAACTAACATCCCGGTTATTTTGTTATCCCACGCAAGTAAAGCAAAAGTTAAATCGGGAAAGTAAAAGCAGCTAAACTAGTCCCGCTAAAAAGCTAACTAGCCAAACGTTAAATCAACAAATAGCAGTAACTGCCATATCAGTTTTTGACTGATACGATTTTGTCCTGCTAGCTGGGTGGCTAGCTAGGCAGCTAACACCTGCCTGATGTGCTGATAATTCTGTTATGCTGCAGTGAACACAAACTAGGACATATTATAGTGTTCTTAACAGTATAAAAACAATAACAATGACCAAAGTTAAATTTAAGAAGGAACGGTATCATTCACAATGAGATGAGTAGTTCCTTCACTCTTAGAATAATTAGGTGTACTTGTACCTTTGACTTTTTTTTCACCATTTTCCAATCTTTTTTTGTGCAATTGTTTTACGGTCACACTCATTGTCACAAGTTGGTTGGCTTAGTTCCAGGCTTAAAACTCTTAATATAGGATTTTCTGAAATGTCAGTGGAGTGAATGAACGGGAAATTCACTGCTGGAACTGGAGCCAGAACCGCTGAAATAGTGGGCGGTCACTGCTGAGTTGTATTGTAGATGGAAAGCCGAAAGAACAGACTTTGTTTGTTGATACTGAGTTTTGACATCCTATCAAACAGTTTACCCAGGCAGCTTGAAAACTTTTAACACTTTTCTTACATTAGCTGTTCTGGAGGTACTGCTGTCTGTCTTTGCAGGACATATGGGAAGGTTTATGTTAAATCTCAGAGTGCATCACTTCACCATCACACTAGATAATTAGGTGGTCCTGCTTAACATAGGTGCAGATCTTCCGTGGGAAAATTCACAGAAACTCATACAACATGCACAGAATGCCTCGACGCCTCCCATACATACACACACACAAACACACACTCTCACACTGTACACACACACAGAGCCGCAGGGATCTGCAGGGAGAATCCAGCCGTCACCCTCTCTTTAACACCCGGCTCTGGAGAGTCATCCTGGTGGGAGATGGGGTCAGGCAATTAAAGTGGCTCCCCAGATCTCCTGCCACTCCTCCATCCTTTTATCCCCTCCATGCCTCTGGCTTTACACACAAAATCTCCTCACCGCTCCTCCGTGAAGCTGGAGGAAAAAATACTACAGATCATACGGGGATCATGCAGCCGAGCCAAAATAATTACCCTGCAAAACTCAGCTCTGCATCCACTCTTTTATACACAACAAGCACCCTGGGAGAGACCATTATTACTTATGCATAACATGAATGTGATCTTAAGGGCTGATAAAGTGAGTACAAGGCTCTGCAGAGTAGTAGGGAAGTAGAAGTGTTCAACTAGACAACACAGAGACAGAGAGGGGGGGGGGGCTTGTCCTTTTTTTTTTTTTTTTACCTCTGCACAAGTGTTGTTTACCCAATGAATCAAGTGCATGTGAGAGCTCTTTAACATGAGAGCGCGTGTGCGTTTGTGCGTGCGCAGGACAAAAAGGTGACGCAGACAGTGGCGCGAGTCCGTCCCCCTCTCTGCACGTCACTTTGCATCACGTCAGTGTCGCTGTGACCCACTTCCAGCAGCGGCCACTCCCTCCTTAACTCCGCTCCACTCCCCGTTTCCCTCTCTCTTACTGTTTTTATTACATCCCTCTGCTTTAACGTGCCCGTCCATTGTCTAGTTTCTGCCTCTAGAAAAGTGTGCAGCCATTTCGGAGGCTGGCCCATGAGTAAACTTTTCGGGGAGGTTGTTTTCTCATTACTCTTACAGAATGAAAGCCAAGCTCTCCAGAAGTTGGTCAAATCCTCTAAAGGTCGCGACCTTAACTGGTTCGTCTTTGTGTCCTACTGTGCTCCAAGCATCCCGGCTCCATCTGTCCAGTTACTCAGTGTCACACTGTTTGTGAGACAGTTTTACGGCTCCTTGGAATGAAGCACGATTCCCCTCCTCCAAAATGCAAATATAAACAACTGCACAAGTAAAACTGCGCAAGAATGTGTTGTGTTATTGACGCATTACAGGAAAAAAGCGAGGATTGTATTTTTTAAGATAAGCATCATAAGTAGACATGGGCACTGATAAGATTTTATTGATACCAATGCCATTATCGATTCTGCTTGTTGATTCTTTATCGATTCCCTTATTGATTCCTGTTCAATTTTCTGTGTGGGGAAAAAAAAAGTAGGCCTACACAGGTTTTCAGCGTTAGTGCAACTATTTTATTATTTCGACATCTGAATGCAACATGACTTCATCGTGTTGCAAGTTTCTAGCAGCATAGACATGAGTTTGTCATCATTGTTTTGCAATGTGCAACTATCAGAACAACAAGCCAGCATTGATAAGAGAAACTGATAAGCTCTGACTGGCGCCGAGACATACAATTCGGCTGAAAATGACAAATTGGAACCAGTTCGCAGTTTGCATCGGTTCATGGTTCGCATCCCTAATCATGAGCATGAAAGGTCATTCTTAAACTTGGAAATAGTAGTTTCTCAAAATTCAAACTCCGCATCCACAAACTTTCTCCAGAGCCGGAGTCTTCGTTAGGATATATTCCATCTGTCAGGGAAGACTGTGATGTATTTGAAAGACCTGAGAAGCTTCTAAATGGTCTTTGAGTTTGTTTAGTTTAGTCAAATCCGCATCATAGGCTTCTTAACGGGCCGGTGTCTTTTCAAGTGTAAGCTCCTTAACTACATATGTACGTGACCTTTTGACTGACCACTTTCAAACGAATGCTGTACGGTTCTTGATTTTTGGATGCATTTCATTTCTGCCAATTCAGGCAGCCACTGGTTTCTATGATACGAATTAGGGCTGAAAAGTTCATCGAAATTTTATCTAAATCGCAATATGGACTGGTGCAATTTTCAAATCACAAGAGGCGAAATATTTGTTAAAGGTGAAATGTGTGTTTGAAGGCGTACGGTTGTATTTTTCTGTTTAATAAGGAAAATAGTTTTGAGAATGTCCTTTTTTGACATTTTTTCCAAATTGATTTGGTTTGGTAAAAAAGTAGTGAACATGCAGCTCACACACATCTCCCATCTGAAAGCAGCAGTTGTTGGTTACTGCGCAGACGGTGGCTGGCTGGAAATTTTTCACGTATCACCCAACCATAGCACAGATGCCACAAAAATCACAAGTTGATCATTTTAGTATGTTTTTCAATGAACATGAACATCAGTCAAAACAACTGCATTACAATATTTTTTTCCAAAATCATTCAGCCCTGATACGAATAGAAGCAAACTCTGCTAAAAGACCATAACAAACTGTGAATTGCTTGGTCAAAGCCTGACATATCTTATAAGTGCTTTATTTTTGGATAATATACTTAACATTTTTTTTAATGTTTTTGGAGATTTTCAATAGTCTCTTCCTTGCATTCCTAGTGTGCCTTTCCGCCTCTACATTTGTTCTTTCTCTCTGTCACGCCCTCTCTATATATCTGTCAGCTCCCACTACAAGGACGGTGGGTGGTGAGTTTATTGGAGGTCAAGGCAGGCCACTCTTTTAGGGAAGTACAGGCGGGAAGCAAGGAGCCAGGCATGCTGGTAAAAAAGGTGCTGCTGCACAAATTAGGATGTCTAAAATTAGACCACACGTGTACAAATTTACACTGGGCATTTAGCTGATGCTGACGGAAATGTTACAATTAGAGCAAAAGCAGCCTCCACGCTGTTGACTCCAAGGTCTTTGCTACATCAAAGGAGCTGTGGTAGAATTGTATGCTTAAAAAGGAGCAGGCTTCCCTTATGTTTTCAAGTCAGATCCCAGGGCCTATAGAAGCCTGCAGTGAATCGAAATCACTCTGCTTTTATTATTCCTGGCTCGGCTCTGGCTTTCATCTCCTATTCACAGCTGTATCGCAGTGTTTTAGCACAGAGACATGGATATTCTCCCAGCGATGTGTGCATGTGTGTGTGCAGAGTATGAATGAGTGCTTATGTGCAGCACTTGTAAGATAGGGAATGCATGTGGGTTGCATGGGTATATCTAAGGCGACTGTGTGTACGTGTGTGTGTGTGTGTGTGTGTCTGTCTGTGTGTGTGTGTGTGTGTGTGTAGGAGGCAGGGAGGGATAGCAAACGAGAGGGTTTGTGCGAGAGAGGGGATTTTTAAACCCATTTGTGATTCTACTGTATGTGTGTATGTGTGCTCAAGGCTGGAGGTTGGGTCAATTGCCTCAAGATGTTGAAGAAAGAGCAGAAACAGTCTAAACAGTCTCCGTTCTCTGCACCAACACCCAAGTCAAAGTGCAGGGAATTCCGTGAAATCCGACCTCACCGGCTACAGAAAGTCCAATTTATCATACAAAAACATCTGTATTAAGGAGCGACTTTAAAAACCTGAAGAACAATCTAAGAATTCGACTGGGGCCCTCCTTAAAATCTGGAAGAAAAAAAAAAGTAGGACAAAAAAGCGAGGGAAAAGGGAGAAAAAGAAACAAAGGAGGGAGGCACCACTCCCTCCAGTCAGACTTTGGTGCCAGTCAGGCGAGCAGGGTTGGAGGGAAAGAAAGAGTGTGATTGCTGTTACATGAGGCTTGCGAATGACGGTTATTTTAATTATTGATTAACTTAACCGTGATTATTTTTATGATTGTCTATAAAATGTTGTAAAACAGTGAAAATCACAACCACGCAGAGCCTCAGGTGTTGCTTCAAGCTACTTTGTTTATCTGAGCAACTATCCAATACCAAAAAATATTCACTTTACAGTGAACACACGTTTGGCAATATGTTTCAAATGAAAGTAATTACATTAGATTCTGAAGTAGTTCTGGCAGATTCTACTGCAGAAAGTGGGGATTATCTTAAGTAATTGGGTCATGATTTTTTGGAAAGAGGCTGGTTTTAAAATTTTCACATTTATTTTTTGGCGCCTTGAGCACCACAAGCTTAGTGCCATTTATTTTATACTGGTGGGAAGACAGACATCTCTACACCCAATATCTCCAAAACTCAGCAACTCACACCAAAACAGTATAGATGGTTAAATAGCACTACAGGCCAAGGGAAAAATATGTAGGCCGGCGTATATGTAGGTCCCTTTAAATTAATTGTTGTAGCCTATATCAATTTTCTCTAAATTGACCACTCACTGTAAGCCCCTGCACCTTCTTCTGTTGCTACGCCCGTCAAGCTAGCACTGCACATTCAGTTTACAATGTGGCAGATTTACCACCCGAAATTCACAGTCACTTCTAAAACAATAGCTCTTTGATTTCACACAAAAAGTAAACCAAGGCAGGCCTCTCAGTTCTTGCCAATGCCATTCTGTTGGCTGAACTTATAGCCATTAACAGATTTTATCAGCTGTAGCTAGCTAAGCTAATTAGCACTAACTTTGTGAGCTGGTTGAAAATGCCAACTCCAGCTGAGTTTCTAATGTTTCCAGCTGACTCATTTTAAAAAGAGAACCATGTAAAACAGCATGTCTCACTTTTACAAGAGAAAACAAGTACGACTAACCAATGGTTTGGGAAATGTAATGTCTCGGGTGAAGAGTTTGGCAGGGCTTGTTGGAGTATAAACCTCCTCCAAAAGCCAATAAAAAGCAAGAGAGAGCTGCTGACATTTGCCTTAATACAGTAGCATCCAGGAGCAGCTCCCACATAGTTCATATGTCAGCCCCGAAAGGAGCTTTTTGTAACTCAACCTGCAACTGTAGTTAGCTGAAGATGTGCTTCCTCGCTTTGGAAGTAACACCAGGTTACTACTATAGGTAGTATGCTAGTTAGCTAGGCATGCTTACGCTCACATTAAAGCAGTAAAACAAGCTGTTTAAGCCACTCCCTGCATTTATGCTCTCATATTTTCAGCTTTGAAAAAACAATGAAAGGAGACACCATCTTCATAACTCTTTGGATGTAAAGTAGCCAGTCTCTTTTACAACAGCTCCATGCTCACCACGTTGGCATATGAGGAAATCCAAAGCTGTTTAGTTACTATTGCTAGGTTATAATGCAGTTGGACAATTGACCCTTCCTAAGCCCCGCCCCTTTCCGCTCTGTGTTCCAATAACAGTAGAACAGTCTTGGTACCTTAGTCAATTTTCTCTTCTCCTGTTTGCTGTACTTAGATATGCTATGTGCTTGTCTATGTTAAAAAGAAAACCAAATTTTGAAGTTGGTTAAAAGACGTTGGTGGGAGACCTATAAAAATGACATATATTCACACCTTTTTTAGCTAATGTTAGCAAAAAGCTGCCTGACTAGCCTGCTAATCAACCATTAGCTAGCATTTTGCTAACATTAGCCAACTTACAGCGACTAAAAAAGAGTTTTTACCTGGTTAGTCTTAATTTAAAACTGATGCCTCTATATGAACTACATAAGCAAAGACCATCAGTGAGAAGATGAAACAATTTACGGCATGTAGACTGAAAGAGCCTCTGTTTACATTTTCCCAAGCAAAGATACATTAGTCGATTAAAAAGAAGCAGGAGGAGATTTTTCTTTTGAGAATTTCATTTTTGACATTATAGTTTGTGGTTACGGCTGTGAAAACACTAGTGCTTTTGTCCACGGGGTCTCCAAAATCAACACAATATGAAAATTCCCTGTAGATGTGACCTTACTCACTTTTACAGGAAAAGGAGAAAGTTGAACGAGGTACCAAGTTTGTGCAACTGTCATTGGAGCACAGAGCAAAAGGGGGAGGGATCAGTTGCTGTTTAGGGGTTTCGACTGATCGCTTAATGATTGATTAATTGTTTCAGCTCCATCTTCCTTATTTTCTACTTTCAAATCAGACTGCACATTCCAACACACTCCACAGAAGAGCTGAGGAATGTGTGCATATTTGTACATGGAGGTGGGTTTGTGATACCTTTGCATGTGTCTAATGCACTTTCATCTGTACCTGCAACCCTTCTAATGCGTCTGTATGAACTGCATGTGTGTACGCATGTGTTTGGCCAGCATG
>JAJHUR010136169.1:0-18442 GCA_027495735.1 Lutjanus campechanus | reverse complement strand
CCCCCCACCCCCAATCAGAGCCAGGCAATATAGGGCACCTGCAGGCCTTTGTTCTCCCTCTTTTCCTGCCTCATGCCCTGTCGCTGCTGCGGCTGTGAATGTTTGCTCGCACCAGGTATGTGCCAACAGTAGCGTTTTTGTGTACAATTGTACCTGCATTCTAGTTTGCTTAGCATGTATAATGTGTTGGCTGGCTAGGTACCAAGTTGACTTCCCTCCTGCCCTGCTGTATCCATTAAAGCCCAGACCTTGAGGTGGTGAGTAGGGTGGTTCATCAGTTTTAATATGAAGTGTGGTGAGCCCGGCTAATTGTGTTTTCTGCCCTTGTTTCAGGTCCTCCTGCCCCTTTGTACCACTGCTGCTTTGCCCTTTGTTCTGTTTTGCTTGGCCCTTTGGCTTTACCCTACTGTTTTGCTTTGCTTTGCCATACTGTTTTTCTTTTGTTTTGCTTTGCCTTTAATTAGTAACTTGTTTTTCAGTTACTTGTTGCTTTAATTATTGATTTGTGATTTAGTTTTTCCCAGTTTTGCTTATCATTTTGTCATAGTAGCTTGCATTGTATAGTTAGGTTTTGAGTTATTTTGTATTTGTTCTACCAGATGGGGTATAAACTGGGATACATGCATACATATTTGGATACACATTTTTTTTAATTGTTTTTAATTAATTTTTTGAGCGTTTTCCTTATTTCAGGAGCGGAGAGCCATACTGGTGAGAGGCTAGGCACCCGTGATGAGGTCCCATCGCGTTTGTGTGTGAGTAATTGCACTGGGACACCATAGACTGCACCATTTTTCTGTTTGAGGATTGCAGTGTCATTTGCTGTGCCCACTTGTGGTGGATAGTGGTAGCACCCCTAGGCTCTCCTGAGTAGTCTGCCTCTCAAGTGGCCTCAGCTCAGTTTCTTAGTTTCTTTAGTTTGCTTAGGTTGGGCTGAGTTTTTAACTATTGCATTTGTAGCGCTACTCTTAACTTAAAAGAACTGCTACAGTATAATGTATGTTAAAACTAGGCTCTGACCAGTAAAGTAAACAAGATTCACGAGGAGATGTTGCTTTTAGAGTAGAACAGCTGGCAGATTTATTGCACAATCTCTGCAACATATATTCACCAATATTTTTCCTTTTGTAAGTGAAAATACCCCAAAATAAAATAGAGCTCTTTCATAAAAAAAACAAAAAAATAAAATAAACTGTCCTTAGGTCTGTCTTTGGAAAAAATAGTCAGTCTACCCGGGTAGTAAAGAAAAAAACACTTCTAAGTGTTCCTTATCTGAGATCCAGGATTTGAAGTTCTGATGCGAATCAGCTCAGTCACTGGGCAGGATGGAATCCGAAACAGCTGGCCACACTGCATCCAAATGTTCCTCCTGTAGAGTGTCGCTCACTGGGACAGGCTCGCCATCGAAGTCAGTATGGTATGGGACCAAACCAATCCAGGATAAAAACCAATCTGCACGTAGCAGTACAGAACAAATATAATCAATCACATCCATTTACAATTCTCTTTCTGTAAGGTACCTTATTCACATTTACTCTCAATAAATCACAGTCACACATTCAAAACCATTAACCATGGCTATGAGATAACTGTTCAAATCACACTACAAGTATAGCAGTGCTCCATATGAGTCTTTTTGACTAGACACAATAGAATAATTTACACTAACAAAACCAAATAATGGCAAAAGCTGAAACAATTACAGTTTCACATTTCCTTCTTAATATAAATGACTTCCCTGAAAGGATTAGTAAATTGTTATGTCAAACATATGATGAACTGTAGGCTAGTCCTTTTTAACAACATGAGATGAACACATTTGTCTACTATTGTGCTACTTCAGTAGAACACATTCAAAACACAGAAATTTTGCTAAATGCTCTATTTAGCAAACACAAATGACACAGAATGAGCCAAATGCAATATGTAACATTTCACGGCACTTTCACAACGCTCCGATTGGTTTTTTTAAGTAATATGTGAGCTTAAGATATGACACTGCCGACTGCTAATATCACGTTCATTGTAGCTAACAGGATGACAAGCTAATGAGCATGTTCAACAAAATGAAACTCACCAGAGTTCTCAGCAGGAAAACACGGTTAAAACCACCAGGAACTGGGCTCTCACAATGTAAAACTTGAGTTACTGATAGAAAAGTGTCTTGTCCACAACTCTTGATAAGAATTGTCCAGATGTCTTCCTTCGTTTCTCTGTAATTCCACCAGATGAGCTGGAGCTCCTCTATGCAGCATCACACCGCAGGAATTTTTCTCATGACGGACGTTACAACAGCGCAGGTGCGCCCTCTGCTGGTGTCAGGTGGTTTGACACGCAATAGATTAACCCTTTAGTAACAGCCTATTTTATGGGGTTACACATTCACTTTTTTAGAATTTGTATCAAGGCCTCTTTTAAAATATATTGTAATACAGTAACCTTATCTACTGTTTTTGTTATCTCTCGTTTATTAATCTTTTCCTGCAGCTCCAGCCCCTATTTGCTTTGACTATTTTTGCTTATCAATAAAAGTTTGTTTTAAGTACACGTCTCAGCCTGTGTGTCAGTAACAAACCTGTGTGCCTTACATCTATCCTATACACAATATTCAAGGTGCTTTAAGTACTTCCTGGGTGAAATTCCCCAGGTGGCATTGATTGGCGTTTTTATTCCTCCCTATGTCACAATAAATCCATACCTACCTACACACCCCACCCCTCGCCTACATAATGTATAGTCTTTTTGGGGTGTTATTGAAATATTTTGGAGCCACCAGGCCCACACGTCATCAACTGACATGCTGAGGGAACATTGTCAGAGACTTCAGGGACATGTGCTCCCTCCTCTGACGTGAGTGCAGCTGCAGGCATCATATCAGATACCAGACTTCTACATAAACCTCCAATGGAATCTGGTGGTTCCACCAGGGACACTGAATTCCCTTTCTTTGTGCTGTACACAAAATGAACACAGACTACACAGAACATTTAAATTTACTGATTTTTGTCAAGCCCATCTGTACTCTTGTTTATTTTGGTGATGCTGGGTACATTACACACTTTTAACCTGTGCTGCTGAGATCTGGGCTGAAGGTTTGAGGAGTCTTGGAAACTGTTCTTAAGTCGAAGGTCATACAGGACTCCAGTGTTCTACAAAACATCCCCTGACCTGAGGTCAAACAGCAGCTTGTCAGGACTGCGCAGACATACTCATGTGGTTGACCCCATCCTTTGCATCTATGCTTCAGTGGCTGATTGTAAGCAGGGACTCAGTGCCATTAAGCTGGTGGTTTGGTGACCTTGTCAGCCCTGCTGACTGTACAGCTGTCCTCTACTCCCACCACACACTTTGATCCAGACTCAGTCACAAAATTGTGTGTTGGAAGCCTACGGTCTGGAAGGCCAGCTTTCATGGATCACAGAGAGCAGCAGAGGAGGCTGAATGTGATGATGAAAGATGTGAGGACATTTAATCTTTCTCTCGTTCACTGCACAGATTTCCTCTACTTTGTATTACTGCTGTTGTTAATACATATTTAAATGAAAATTTAATCCTTTTTTTCCAGAGTTTTTATCTTTTCAATTAATCTTCTATACCACTGCAATACTTTTATATAGGCAATAAGAATAAGATGTCTTAATTAGTTACACATATTTTACATCTTTTACATACATTTTATGTAGTTAGGGTGTTTGCTGTGGTCATGTATATTTAAAAGGATTGTAAGTCTAGTTCTTAAAGTCTATTGTAGCACTACCAATGACATTTAATAGAAGTTGACAACTTCGTTAAAGTGAAGCCAAAGCATCTTGGCTGCCACCTGCTGGAAGGCTGCAGTACAAGTCATAAATCCTGCCTCCTAGATAGCACATGGGACAAACTATACCATCAAATTACACATCAAATACATTTTTCTCAGAGATGGTTTCTGTCATTTTAGGTAGTTCTTAACACACGGATGTTTGTTTTAGTGTTCATTTTTCTGATCAGTTTGTTTTCAATTAGTTATTTGATGATATAAAAACTGTTTTATTGACAGCTAAGCTCTGCTCATCATTGAGTTGGCCAGCTGTGCAGGCGGGAACTTAACCGTGGAAGGAAGTGGAGAAGTGACGTCCATCTTTATTTACACTCAATGAGGACAACATAGTCAACTTTAATCAAATAAAACATTTTCCCAACAAGAAAATTGTGGTAAGTGAAAATGCTGACTAGCTGGTAACTGGAAAATTACTAGCTACAGTGACTGGGGAGAAAAAAGTTCATGTCAGGCACTGGTGATGGAGTTATTAGCTACAGCATCAGCCCTGGAGCAGTAAGAGTCTCCCCTGTGCTCCCTGCCTACACACTGGAGCCTGAAGCAGGTCTTTTCAGACATGTCAGTGTGTTAAACAAGTGCACTGATGATGGATAGAGATCAGCATAAGACATACAGGTTTTCATCAAATCTACCCAGAGGAAAGGAAAAGTTCAAAATAATTTGTCTAGCCTGTACATGATTGAGCTCAATTTAAGACCAGTATGAGACTTTGACCATTTTCTCATACTACTTAAATTCGGCTCCTGAGAAATAGCCATTGTCTTGTCTCAGACTAATTGGAGCCCAGGTGAAGATCTTAAAATGTTCTATTTTTGTTTCTGATGTTAAATATGTCTTAAATATTCAGCTCTTGAGATAACAGTGAGATCTAGAAGAAAACTTGGTTGTCTTAAATAAGATCTTAAATTTGTGTCAGTCAAATTAAAGTCTTGTTGCTCCATATGATCGTCAAGTAGAAACCTCTGAGACACCTATGAGCAAAAAATCTCCTTTTCTTATGTTTTACTCCTTTTTTCAGCTAAGGGGGTTAAGGAGAAACAGATGACTGCAGTGAGCTCAAAATAAAATCTCATTTATTTCTCATATGACAAAAAAAAAGACAATTGTTAGAAACAAATTTAGTTCTATTACTTTTTAGTCATATGATTTATTTGACTTATGTGACACAGAAGCTACTTTAAGTTATCCCAATAAGCAACGACATTAAAACTACTTGCCCAGTACTGTAATTTTGTGTATTTATCACCCTCATGCTGCCCAAACAGCTGTGACCTGTCGAGGCCTGGACTCCACAGACCACAGACCTGTCCTGTGGTACCTGGCACCAAGACGTTAGCAGCAGAAGTCCCATATATACTGAGAGGTGGGGCCTTCATGGATATGACTGTACTTTCCACAGTTGTTCAACACCTTTTCAACACCAGGCCCCCTCCTTCCACTGCTCCATGGTCCAGTTCTGACAATCGCAGAGAGACTTCTGGACGTGCGTCCATTAAGATATATACGAAGTCTCGCGAGATCGACGCCATGTTTACATCCTACCGGCTACATGCTACAGTTGACATTTCTGCTAAAAACATGGCGTAAATGGCGTCTTTTGCGGTTAATTTTTAATGTCGCGGCTCGCGGACACTTGGATTACACCACACAAGCAGGATGGAGACATTTTGTGTTTGTTTTGTGTGATATTTTTAACGTTTTATCCGTGGTCACCATTCACTGCCATTGTACTGGATGAGGCTGCTACCCTGTTTCTCCTAAAACTCCAGGATTGTTTTGTGAACTGAAGACCTTCACCCATCATCACATCGGCATAGTGGTGAGTACATACTGAGTGGGTTATCATGTAAAGTGGAGTATCACTTTAACATTTAATCACATGGTATTTCAACTTCATACTGTGAGCTAAAACAAACAGTTGTCTTTCATTATCAATGCAAGAAAACTTTACTTACCCAGTCAGGCAAACATACTTCTCTGCATTATAGTGACTCAAAGTTACAACTTAAAATAACTATAGCTTTCCATTTCAAGTTATGAGGATTTAAATTCCAAATTTGTTTCAATTTAAATATATACATCACACTTACCTCTTGCATTTCATTTGTTCAGAAATAAAACATTTATTTGAAGATCTGTATACATGAGCTTACATCAACATGCACATGAGGTACATCTCAGGTACATCATAGGTGTCTGCAGTGGACAGGGGTCAGCACAGTGGCAGCTGGTCAATAGGGGGCACTCAGGCATCATCCCACCTCTCCCCATGTCCTAAAACTTCAGTGAAGAAGACTTAATTACTTTGAAATATATACTGTATATTTATTTATTTATTAATAGTCAGCACGTTTATTAGCTGAGCGCATCAATGAGCCTTGAACGCCCATGACCCTGTCGCTGGGTCCTTCCTTGGACCACTTTTGGCAGGTACTAATCACTGCATACTGGAAACACCCCACAAGACCTGCTGTTTCTGCTGTGACCCAGACGTCAACAGCTGGGCAAGTTAGGAAGTGTAGTAAGTTGCTTGATTGTAAAAAATGATTTACATTACTCGTTATATAACTATATTACATTTGAAGTAATGAAAAATATAAAGTGGAACTGCTGATCCAGTGAATTGTTATCATTGTTGTCACGATATGACAGGCAGAGAGAGGGGAATGATACGCAGCAAATGGGCCGCAGGCAGGAGTCGAACCAGCAGCCTCAGTAGAGGACTGACAGCCTCAGCACTAGGGTTTCCAACCATCCCTTGAAAAACGGAATCGTCCCGTATTGAGTTGGAAAGGGACGCACTTTGTCCCGTAATACCGTGAGAGTCAAAAATAGTCTGTAAAATGTCGATGGAATTAGTGAACAACAGTGCCTTTTATATGAAAACTTACGGTAACGTTCCGAGGACCTCTCCTGCTCTGTGACCAATGAGCTGACAGCACATTCATACACGAGTATGACAATACAGAATCCGCTCATCTCATTGGTCGAGGTACTGTTGCTTGCCAAAGTAGATAGCGGAAGACAACAAAGCAGCATGGGTGACAGTGACACACCTTCAGCAGTCAAAGACAAACCGCTCCTCACAGCAGCAAGATCTCAGAGGAAATATGAATGGAAAAAATAGGCTGTCTCCACATAATGTGGCATTGAGCTGTTCATAAGTGACAGAATGAATGTTCTGCTTATTATTTATTGTTTTATATTAATTTATACAGTTTTATGTTAAGCAGGAAATGTTTCTGTTTGAGAGATATTTATTTTGATAAGTTAATTTTGTTATTTTGTATTAAAGTAAATTTCTGGATAATAACTTGTTTTTCCATGTGTTCATATCATTCAAAAATATGCATCTAATTCTACTCAGGTTTAAATAGTTAAAAATTGTTTCACCCACAAAAAAAAAGAAAAGAGCAAAAAAAAAAAAAAATCACAGCAGGAAGGTTGAAGGCAATCAGGTCGGCCGTCCCTGCCGATGAGGTGTCCCTTGTTTATTTTTCAGGGAGTTGGCAACCCTACTCAGCACATGGGGCACACACTCTACCAACTGAGCTATAGGGGCGCCCGCCCCACCCAGAATGCTTTTGTTGTTTGCTGTCCAGACGTCAGCTGTGGTGGATTGAGACTGTAGCTGTGGTCTCAATCTTATCTTCTGTTTCTGTCTATTGAAGATGGAGGGTTCTCACTGTGGAGCAGTGGGGGATCATGTAGTGGTATAGCTGGGAGGCTGGATGGTCAGTGCAGTGGCTTGGGTCCAGTGCCCAGTTGATCTATCTTGGCAGCTTCATCTAATGCCATTGGCTCTATCTCAGCAATTTCCCCCATTCTGTCCTCCCAACACCACACTACCCAGTTGGTCTGTGCACTTGCCTCTTGGGTTAGTGGTTCCGATGGAACATTTCTGGTGGTTGTCCTCAGCGCTGGTAGTTGTGGGCCAATCGCCACAAACCGTCCATCTGTCAGATGTGTCCATCTGTCAGGGTACTCCCACATCTTTGAGTAGAAAATGCAGCAGACACACTCTGGGTATACTGCAGAGGCCATGATCACTTTGCCTTTAATGAATTCCATATTACCTTGACGTTAGCCTCCACCTCCAGGCTTGCTTCTGCGGCCATCATTGGTATTTGGGGCATATTTTTGTGGCAGACAATGCCTCCTACAGATTGGATAGAGAAGTGGCTTGTGTAATGCTCACTGCACCATGCTGCTGGGGTAACATCCCAGAGGTGTTTGGCTTGCTCTAGCGTGGCACCACAGTGGATACAGTGTGCTCCATCCTGCACGATACTGAACCCCTTCTTCTTTATGTGTGGCTCGGAGATAGGCACCCAGTTTGTGCAGCTTGGTGAACAGCTCCTTATGTTCGCTGTACCAACTGGTGGCCCCGGTGTGTTCTGGATTCTCGAGAACACAGTCTATTCCCAGCACTGTTGCTATCATTTTCACCATTGGGTTGTACTTAGTTGATGGGCTTATTCTTGTAGCAGTCCTTCCTATTTCTCATTCTTCTAGCAGCTGGCTCCACCACTCTGTTCAGGTCTGGATGTCATCCTTGGTTTTGACCTCAGTTGGATTCCATCTGATCATCACTGCCTGGTTATCCATAACGTCTCCGGTTTTCCTCTTTAGGACCCGATAAAGAGTCTTATACTCCTTCTATGTTGGTTTTAGCAGATTGGGGATCTCAACTCTTTTTGACACCTTCCACTACACATTACTGGGTAAAGTAATAATATTACAGTAATATAGTACTGTGTAATATATTACTGCCAAACACTGGTCATTAAGCCATCACAATCTGGTCCTCACCAGTGGTTCAGATCCTCAAACTGCCTATTTTTCCTGCTTCAACACATCAACTTGAAGAGCTGACTGTTCTCTTGCTGTCTGATAAATCCACCCACTGACATGTTATACTGTAGGAAGATGTTATGTACTGAACATGATGAATAAATGTTACAGGACCAGTGCAGAGGATTCAGTGGCATCTAGCAGTGAGCTTGCAGACTGCAAACACCTTGTCTCCTTATAACAAAAACACAATTCTTATTTTCAGGTGATTTTACACTAATAAAAACATATTTATTAATATTATATTCCATTTCTGACAATAAATCCCACTGGAACCTTAAATGTTAAATAAATGTTAAAAAAAATAATAATAATAGTATAATAATAGTTACTAAGGTAAATGCCACCATTAATCATTAATAATGATTCTGATGTCATGTTTTTACCTGTCGAAGCAGGCTAGTACAGGTGTAATGTGGACAAATATCTTCTCTCAAATGTGTTCTATTTTACTGCAAAAAGCCACAGAGAAACCACACCAAACTACTGTAACTTCAGTTACTGTAATCTAACTTGTACAATATCTGCACAGAAATGATATATGTCAACTATGAGCATTATATGACTATATATAACAACAGTATAGAAAAATACTAAAATAAGAGCACAGAGTCAGAACTCCCACACATACCTCAGACTCTGATTCCAGGTGAATGAATCAATCAGTGTCATCTTTATCAGAAAAGGTTTGATGGTATTTAATATGTTTTCTGTTGCAGCATATTGACTTTTATATTTAAAGTTCCAATTTTATTTTATTAGAATATTATTATTATTAATAGCTTCAAATGCTCAGAAACATCCCAAAACCATTGAAATAATTTGATTTTAAACATTACTTGGAACATCACAAGCATACCGTAATATGATAATACATTTAAATAAATAATAATCATAACAATAATTTAAAGAACAACAGAAAAAGGTGCAATTTCATCTGACATCATTATCAGACTAAGGATTTGATCATATTTGTCATTATGCTGCTTTTTTAAAGTTGAAGTGATCAGATAAAATGGAAGTTACCTGCTGCCTTTGTATGAGCCAATAAGCTCTGCAAAGGCAGAATACAGGAACTTCCAAATAAGGTCAAAGGTCAAATCAGAGGTCAGGATTAATATGCAGAAAGAACAACTTGATATAAAACTATAAAACTGACACATACCCAATTATCTGCCTGCAACTATTGTGGCTGGATAACAAGAGAACTTTAAAGTCATTTTTCTCAGTTCTGCACTCTGAGAAGTCACAGCCTTTTTCCTTTGTAGGGCAGCGCTGACTGTCTCATATCTTTAAAAGTTGACAACATGGGTAAAAGGGGACATAAGGACATGGGGCTGTTATATGATTCTGAATGTTCCAGTTTTGGTTTTGATGATGATAGTGATGATGATGATGAAGATGACAATGATGATGATGATGATGATGATACAGTGCAGATGGTTGTGATGATGTCAGACACAGAGGACTGTAGAGGAACACTAACCGAGAAATTTCACTAAGTGTCTTGCGTAGCTTTAAGTGCAGTGATTTCTCAGTTAAGTGTTCCATACACACTAATCTGTTTTTCTGGCATCAGACGGCTCGCAGTCTATTCTGTGTTTTTTTTTTTTCCTGCCTCACTATAAGCCTCCCCTGGAGAGCCTGCTAGTATTTATATGCTGGACACATAGTCATTTGGTTTTCAATAGCGCTGCCAGACATTCAGCAGCTGAACATGCCAAAGCATGCTGGCCTGTTTTCATGGCTTGGATTCACGCCTCGTATACAGCAACCAACCAAACACTAACTTCACTTTTAAAAGCTAAAGCAGGAAGGAGCTGGGTATGATAAAGACCACATGGACAGCTGCGTAGAGCTGGGTCTGTTTCTGATGATGGAATTAGACTTTTTGAGAACTTATGGTGGCTCACTGATATATTGAGGATTTAAACTAATGATTAAAACATATGTTTGTTTGTTTTGGAACACACGAAGTGGTGGAAAGAGTACTGACAATCTGTACCCAAGTATTACATTGCTGAAATATTTCAAGTACAAAGTATTCATACAAAGTATTAGTTACTTTTAACCACTGATGTCACAGTCACCTCTCCAAACTAGGGCTGCAAATTTTGTGAGTTCACCTTAACTAATAGTCAAAAAACTAACAATTGATTAATAATAATTTATAAGATACAAAACACGTCTTTTCCCTCATTTTAAATTTTTTTTCTGGGTTAAGTTTCCTTACTCAACAAATGGCTCCACCAGACAAAACAGTGTCAGATGAGGTGCAGTTACCACCATGACTATTGATTAAATATCTGTGAATACATTTTTAATTGGTTAATGATTAATCATTAATATCCTTACTCCAAACATCTGTTGCCACAGCATTTTCTTTGTTTGTTTTTTTTCGTTTGTATGTCATTGTTTTCATTGGTCTATTTGTGATCAGATCACTTGATTGGTTAGTAAAATGCAGAGAAATGGTTTGGATATTACTGCAGATATTATGTGTACAAGAAAAGTACAGACTTGAAAATGTATTCTTAAAAGTACCCCCCCCACACACACACACTTCTTAATTACAGTAATTTGAATATTTGTAATTAGTTACTTCTACCCCTGCAAAAATGTTTCACATTAGCAGTGTGATTTATAATTTCCTGTGCTTTGTATGATGGGTGGTTTCAGGGTTTATACCAACAGGGTGCAGAGCTACCATCAAAGAAAAGGTGGCTACTTTGAAGAATCTAAAATATCAAAGAGCAAAAAACTTGCACTTGCTGGTCGTCAAGTTCGTAGGAGAACACCATTGGTCCACAATAAAAAGCAAAAAGACTGTTGAACACTGCAATCGAAGATTTAATAACAACAATGTTATTAAATCTTTGATTGCAACTGCAGAAGACAGTGTGCGAGTCTTATATTTTAGATTCATTATTGACAGATATGTGATGATGATGTGACATTTGTTGGGTTATGCACCAAACAAACATGTTTTCTTAGATCTGGAAAACAAGATTTGTAGGCCAGAACATCTCTGCAGCACTACAGTTTTTTTCTTTATCAAACAATGCAAGCTGCTGTGATTTGGATATTTCACTTGGCCATATTGTGATTTCAATCAGATTTTAATTAACTGTGCAGCCCTGGGTGTTTGGCACTTGGATGTTGTGTCTGTAACTGCTGCCCTCGGCTCCATTAACTTAGATCAACTGACAAAATCTCCTCTTGTCCAAACTATCCAATCACAGGTACACCTTATCTGTCCAGATCAGAGGTGGGCAGTTATTTTTCATGGGGGGCCACATGAGAAATTGATCAGATTGCTGTGCGTCAGACACAAATGATATAAAGTCCTAATAATGGTCAAATCTCTCATGATGGAATGGTCAAGTGTTCTGTATAGGACACTTCTACTGTCTTTCACCCTTTCTGAATTACCATGTGATGAACTGTGGGCTAATATCTTGTTGCCAATGTCCAAAACTTGATGTTTTACAGTGTAACATGCAGGCTGCATACAGGCTGCAATGATAGTAGCAGCAAAAGTAGAAGAAGAATATAAATAACATGAATGTGCAGCACTGAGTCAAAGTTACAGTTTAACATAAAAGATACAATTCATTACCAATGAACACAGCGCTGACCCCTTTCAAAATAAAGGTCTGATAACAGTTTAATGGTATAGCAAAATGCTACTGACTGTCTTTGCCAGATTTTTAATTTTTGGTATTTCCAGGATGGCCTTGTGGGCCACATGAAACCTTTCAGAGGGCCACATCCTGCCCTCGGCCCACATTTTGTCCAGGTCTGATCTAGATCCATGTTCCCAAGGCTTGTAATTTATATCACAGATTGTTTTTCATAATGTTATATTTTATATCTTTATTTTATATTTTAGATGTTATATATGGCTACCACACATTCATGCAGGTAAATCAAAATTAAACCTGAGTAAGGCGAGCAGTAGTTAGAGGAGGACAGAAATGGAGAACATGGAGAAGCTCAGCCTGCTTCTCTCCACATGGCTCTCTGTCAGCCACCATCAGTGTCATTTCTTCTTCAAACAGCAGTGTTGGAGCAGCAGCCGTGTGTGCGTGTGTGTGTGTGTGTGTGCATGCATGCAGTGAGGCAGGCCTATTGATAGGTGGAGCTGCAGTGACTCTCAGACCTCCATGCAACACGCTGATCAAACTGCATCATACATGAGCCACTGCTCAGACAGAAGACATGCTGCTGTGGGTCTGAGAGAGAAGAAGAAATGTAAGATAGGAAAGAGAAGAACAGAGTGAAGAAAAGGGAGCGAGAACATTCCTCTGTCAGAGAAACGGAATATGAAAATATCAAATAGAGAAAATGTGAAGATGACATGTTTTGTTAATTATACAACAATTTGACTTTTCACTAAAAAAAACTATTTACAAACAAAAAACAAATGTGTTAATTGGAATAGAAGGTTGGATAAGGTTTGGGGGTGAATGAGGGGTTGAGTGGAGGAATGAAAAGGCCTGGGGGGATGACTCAGGGTCAGATGAGAATCGATGACATGCCAGAGGCCAGTATTTCAAAACCTTTAATCTAGATCAGAATTATCCCAGAAGAGATCTTTTATCAGAGATCCCAGATAAAAATGAGCCTGTAGGTTTTGTCCTGTTTTTTTTAAAAGAATTTGTTGTTCTAATTTATTTAATTTATCATGAATATTTTTACATGACCTGTGTTACTTTTATGAAGGCATTGAATAAAATAATAATCATAAATATGTACCATCCAAAAACAACATTTGATCTGGATTCTGATTGGATTACCAAATCCATATTCCAATTTTGTATGATCATGATTGCATCTCTAGGGGATGGTTTTTCTAAACTTTTCATCCAGATCGTAATTTGATCAGATTTTGTCATCCTTTTTGCTATCCCAGACAAAAATGATCTGTTCTTTCAAAGATTTTTCCAGATACGATCATTCTCATCCTAAAACCCCAACATACAACATACGTCTGTGCACTCCAACTGTTTTCACATGTTTCAACTACTGATCAATCTAGTGATCACTTTTCCGCTAATCAATTTGTTGTTTGGGCCATAAAATGTCGATCAAAGTCCAAGATGACGTCCTCAAATGTCTTGTTTTGTCCACAACTCAAAGATCTTCAGTTTACTGTCAGAGAGGAGGAAAGAAACCAGAAAATATTCACATTTAAGAGGCTGAGATCAGAGAACTTAGAGTTAACAGGCCACTCACTCTTTTTATAACTAATTATTTATAATTATCCAGTGCTATCAGCACAGTACAACACATTAGAAGTATGTTGGTAGAGCGTGTTCCCCATGTACTGAGGCTGAGTCCTCTGCAGCAGATGTGGGTTTGCTGCATGTTGTGCTCCACTCTCTCTCCCCCTTTCCTGTCCTACCTTCAGCTCTTCCATCATTAAAGGCCCCTGAAATCCCTTCTTTATATGTGGAAATGAGCCATGCATTATTTCTGTGCCTGTGTATGCTTTAAACATCTGGCTTCTGGTTGGCAGAGATTTACACATGATTGAAAAACGCAGTTATCCAGAGGAGCTGCTGTGTGGTGGCAGAGAAGAGCTGAGAAAGAGATTTAGGAAATGCCAGTGGCTGAACAAAGATATCATTAAAATATAGATTTTATCAGGATAAATAACAAAAGGCAATAAATGAGTTCTGTGCATGTGGATGTGTGTGTGTACACACGTGCACAGTTTTATATGTATAATAACTCAACCTCCTTACCTCCACCAAATCAATAAAACAGAAAAGCAGTTTGCTCTCTTCATAATTCTTCAGACTGAATGGAGGGAGTCGCTGAATATAAACCTCCATCACCACACACACACACACACACACATACACACACACACACAAAGACCACTCACGCTACAGGCTATGTCAGTCTACCGAGTATGTTTCTTATTTAAAAAATAAGCCCAACACCGGCACTATAATAAAAGGTAATTGGTTGAGGGGCTGGTGTGTGTGTGTGTGTGTGTGGCTGGAGAGCAGGAGCCGATGCATTGTGTTTGTAATTGCTCAACGTGCAGCCACAGAATAATGAGACTTTTCCGATATGAAACACCCTCGGCAGCAGAGGACAATAATAATAAGAGCAGAACAGTGGGCTTTAATAGTGATGAATAGCAGCGTGAATTAAAGACGGCCGTGGACGGTTAAATGGTGTTGAGGTCAGACAGAGTGGGAGGACGGGGACGCAGTGCACACCTGAACACTCTCGGCTCTTCTCTCACCTTCTGTCTCTTCATGATAAGAGCTCGCTGAGTTGAATCTTTGTGTAAACACATTAGTAAAGCTGAGACACTTCAGTGATGCCTCACAGGTGATTGCAGCAGCAGAAATAAACACAAATAAAGAAAACTAAGATTGTACAATTATAAACACTTTGACCATTTGAATGCAAACATGTTAAGTGTTGAGTAGAACGCAGGAGTGGAAATGATTGGAAAAGGTCTGGATCATCAGTTTTAATGCTGCATAGTCAAATTCAAAAAGTGCTCAAGTTTTATGCGTGAGATAAGAAAGTGTTCATATCTGCCTATGTATGCAGCTTTTTATGGTTCAGTTTAATGCATGTGCATTAAACACCTCACATACATATGCATGCATGGTTACATGTATGATGTAGTTACATCTGTTTGCACAGCATACAATCAGACATTAGGTGCTTGATATACATGCAGCATACAGAACTATGAAATATGAATGCACATTATTATGCATATTTAACAGATGATACATCAGTAAAGGACCAGTGTGCAGGATTTAGTCCCATCTTGTGGTGAGGTTGCAGATTGCAACCAGCTGAATACTCCTCACCTAACCATGCCCTCCCGAGCATGTAGGAGGCCAAGAAGCTCATGAAAAGGACTTGAGTCAATGTTTGGCTTGTCCATTCTGGGCTACTGTAGAAACATGGAAGTGCAACAGAGGAGCTGCTGTAGATGCAAGGAAAATACAATCATACTTATTTTCAGTTGATTATACACTAATGTAAAGATAATTATATTCATGTGACATTACATCACATTGCTGCCAAATTCTGACAATAAAGCCTCATAAATAAATCTGACACAATGGAGCTTTAAGGTGTATGGAGCATCAGAATACAACACAAATATGACTTGCTGTGTCAAAGAAGAGTGGACTGACCCTTTTTTACCCTCTAGCTTTGTGTATAGTGCATAGACTTGTAAAGAGGAAGGCACTTAAATATGAATAAAGGTCACCTGTCCCCTCTCCACCAACGTACCTGAGTGCTATTGACTGTTTTTCAAGGACAGTGCTTAAAGGTCAATCTATACATAAAAATCAGTTTACAGATCATTAGGCAAACAAGTCCTCCATCCTAAATGACAAACTAAGTCATTTCTGATTGTCTTTAAAAATGACACATATGAGAATTTTCTGAGCCCCGCAGATCAGCCAACTGTTACAAATTACTGTCACAAAAATGACCATATGAAGTTGCTGCACTGATTTTACGCCCCTCAGTTGGCATGAGACCATTATGTTCCACTCCATTACAGTGGCAGACTCAGGCTGTCAGAGAGACAGGGGCAAAAGAATAAAAAAAGGCACCAGCTGGATGCAGAGGGGCACCCGCGCACCGAAAGTCATGGTGCACTTATGGTCTAATCTGTGGTTTAATTAAAATAGTTTTATTACATAACTTGAAGTACAACTACTGTACATCTGTAATAAAAACTCACAGGGAACAACTATTAAACCATTTAGAGGCTCATAGAAGCCAACTCATTTTTTAGCCCGTTCTCCACTGTAAAGGCACTGCAGAGGGGACACATGGTAGCCACCACAGGGGCATCCAAGAGGGCACATTTGCAGTGTTCAAAGGGGACACTTTCTGGCTTCAGTACCATCTGAGTGGCCCTCAGCTCCAAGCCCACTCATTCCTGTTGATGACACAAATTTAAACATATACATTTTAACCACCCCATTTCACTAAACCTACATCACTGGTACCCATCATCAGTGACATCAGTTAGGTGAGGTGCCTGCATAGAGCCCAAAGGATTACAATGGACTCATTCAAACTAGAGGCTGACATTTTTTCAACTTTTCAAATTCAATGTATCCTTTCACAGTATGAAGTAAAATAGCTAATAACAATTCAGATATTCACATTTCAGTGATATTTCTTTGGGGAGCATACCTCTAAAGTGCCAGTGGATTATAACTGCAGCATTTTGCTCATGAAAACAGATGAAGAGAGCTGGAAAAAAACAAAAAAAACTCAGAAACCACGAGGCCCAAAAACAGCAAAGAAAGTGTGGGATCCTTTAGGACATGTGAGGGACAACTTCAGCATAAAAATGTATCATCAGCTTATCTTTTGTTCTCAGTCATCCTGGAGCATCTCAGTGGCCTGAGAGCTCAGTGTCTAAGCTTTTTTAATTTGCTTGTGTTTGCTCTGCACGTGTTGTCTTCAGCCGGGCTCTCAGGGCCACTGCAGGCGTCACCACCCCTTAAAGGGAAAGTTCAGCACTTTGTCCAGTCAGTGTTGATGGTAATTTGCTGAGCCATGCTGGCACTGCCTGCATGTACCAGGGTGCATTGCCCACGCTCATGTATCACCACTCAAACCTATAGCTACTACTTTGTTGGCCAAAATATAGCATTAGGTGACAAAAATACTCATCTAGCATGGCCCCTGGCAGTTCTTCCTTAACACCAACTACCTTGATGTGACATCACTGGATGCAGGAAGAACAACAGATTTTGCAGCAGGAGAACTTAGCCTCCTCTGTGAGTAAAGCAGGACTGAGGAATTTATTGCTTCAACTACATTTACCATCAACACTGATTGAACATCAACATGAGAAGTGTTGAATTTTCCCTTTATATGTAAATGTGTGTTGGTGTGTAGAGGAACAGAGAAAGCAGCAGCCAGGCAGTAACTGTTGCATCACCTGCAGAACGAGCTCGAGTAGTTTCTGAGGCTTCCATTTACTGAGCCAAACTTTGAGGTGTAGAAATGTGCCTGAAGTAAAAGAGTAAAAGTTTTTCCACCTGACCCACCGAACATCCCCCCAACCTGCTACAACTTTCTCACTGAATGTAAATGCATTCACGACGCTAACTCCACTTTCCAAAAGTACCTCAGGGTATTTTATGCTGGCAGAATACAGAAATAATGGTGTACATGTGAACTCTGCTGTTTGGCAGCTCACTACAACCTGGAACCCTGAGTGAACTCACCTCCCACGAAAAGCGCAATTAAACAAGCGCAGAATATTATTTAATCATCAGAACTGCATCAAGCAGTTATGTGTGGATGACAGAGCCTTGTTCAGTGGCATACATTAACACTTCTCTGACACCTATTAGTTTGTTCAAATTGTCACAGCATGCCACATTCTACTCATCACTTCCCCTCAGCCTGGAGAGTAACACCAGAAAATTATTCATTATTATTACAGTGGTTATTATTATCAGTTGTTGAGTAATCTTCAAAAAAAAAAAAAAAAAGTGAATTTGCTGGTACTCTATACTAGTGTTTCCAGACACAGAGACACTGAGACAAAATGGCAATAATAGATAATAAAACATCTGTTCTACTAAACAAACTCATCAACACACACATTTTAAAGCTAGATATGAATCTCACATTTTGAAGACTTTTATTTATTTGGTGTCCCAAATAAAATCTCCTGTGACACACCTGTGGGTCACGCCCCAGTCCATGTGAGTGCTGCTCTTGACTCCCGATACAGTTTCT